>JAVXUO010002316.1:0-22500 GCA_033065855.1 Escallonia rubra
AGCGGGGTCAAGGGGGAAAATGGCCTTGGCCAACCCCAGGGGGTCGGCCTCGGCCTTCCCCATGCCATAGGGGTCGACCTCGGCCTCCTGGGGGGCTTGGCCTTGGCCACTTTCCCCCGGTGGTTCACCCCTTCCCGCATACCCTTTTTTCGTACTTCTTTCCCCTCATACGCTTTGTACGTAACTTTGATACCTTGATCGCTATGTGGGTATGATTCTTGGCAACGCGCTCGTCATAACACAACTTCCGGATTCGTCATTGCTTATCAAAACACCTACCGACGGCGCGCCCAAAGTTCGCAAAAGGAGAAGTGGCCTTGGGCTCCGAAAAATGGAAGATGGCCAAATGACCTTGGCCAACCCCAGGGGGTCGGCCTCGGCCTTCCCCAGGCCATGGGGGTCAGCCTCGGCCTCGGCCTCCTGGAGGGCTTGGCCTCGGCCATTTTCCCCCGGTGGTTCACCCCTCTGCGCAAACCCCTTTTCGCAGTTTTTTCACTTCGTACGCTTTGCACGTGACTTTGACATCTCGTTCGTCATGTAGGTACGATTCGCGTCGACACACTCGTCATGATGCAACTTTTGGATTTGTATTTGCCCATCAAAACACCTACCGTCGGCGCGCCCGAAGTTCACCAAGAGGGGGGAGTGGCCCTGGGCTCCTTCATGAGAGTTGGCCATTTGGCCTTGGCCAACCCCAGGGGGGTCGGCCTCGGCCTCGACCTCCTGGGGGGCTTGGCCTTGGCCATTTTCCCCCGGTGGTTCACCCCTTTCCCGCATACTTATTTCTCGAGTCTTTGCACCTCCGCGATGTTTACGGACATTCATACATCAACTCTGTGACGTCTCTTGTCCGACGCCCATGATCACGCACCGCTCCCGTGATGCCCGTAACCCAAAGTCGCATGCCACCTACGAACAACCCGTCATTGACAACCGCATACCATCACTCACCAACTTTGTCACTACTACATGTTGCATTCATTATCTTGTTATGACAGGTACACTTAGCTCACATCCTGTCTTCGAGACACCCAACCCGCGCCCATGCGTCATTCTCATGATACGTGCCCCGGCACCAAATATTGCTCCGCGACGTTCGTCGCCGCGCCCTTGCGCCATTCTCATGATACGTGCCCCGGCACCAAATATTGCTCCGCGACGTTCGTCGCCGCGCCCTTGCGCCATTCTCATGATACGTGCCCCGGCACCAAGTATTGCTTCGCGACGATCGTCGCCGCACCACTTTCACAACACGTGCCCCAGGCACCAGGTATTGTCTCGTGCTATAGGCACCACGCTCATGCACCACAATCATGTTGCATGCTACCGGGATGGGCTCACAACCTTATAGCCATCGCCGTCTCAATCACAAGGGGGCTTCGGCCTCGTACCGGGATGGGCTCACAACCTTATAGCCATCGCCGTCTCAATCACAAGAGGGCTTCGGCCTCGTATCGGGATGGGCTCACAACCTTATAGCCATCGCCGTCTGAATCATAAGGGGGCTTTGGCCTCATACCGGGATGGGCTCACAACCTTATAGCCATCGCCGTCTCAATCACAAGGGGGCTTCGGCCTCGTACCGGGATGGGCTCACAACCTTATAGCCATCGCCGTCTCAATCACAAGGAGGGCTTCGGCCCCGTACCGGGATGGGCTCACAACCTTATAGCCATCGCCGTCTCAATCACAAGGGGCTTCGGCCTCGTACCGGGATGGGCTCACAACCTTATAGCCATCGCCGTCTCAATCACAAGGGAGGCTTCGGCCTCGCACCGGGATGGGCTCACAACCTTATAGCCATCGCCGTCTCAATCACAAGGGGGGCTTCGGCCCCCATACCGGGATGGGCTCACAACCTCATAGCCATCGCCGTCTCAATCACAAGGGGGGCTTCGGCCCCCATACCGGGATGGGCTCACAACCTCATAGCCATCGCCGTCACAGTCACAGGGGGCTCCGGCACGAGGACCCCTCGCCACGGACTCGGAGCACTGAGCTGCGACCATGTCCGCTCATGTTACCATTGATCGTCGACACCACCAGGGCAATGACCCCCGGGTCACTCCGGGACGGGAGCAGGTCCTTGGAGGGCATCGCGCCTAGTCCGCCTGGCAGTTGGCTACAGGGGTAACCCTCACCACTGTCAGGTTCTCTGCGCGTCTCTTGACACACCTCGTGGGATTCAGTAAGGGCTTGGATTGGTGGCTGGGGCAACGGGTTTACTCTGATCATGCCGTCATGGTATGGTCAATCTTCTCAGACAGGTAGAGCGACGCTGTGCGAGGCAGGCAACACAAATTTGGGAACTGGCAGTCCAACGGAGAACCGGTATTTTGGGACCCCCTGGTGACGTGTCACTCCCAGGGGACATGTGGCACTTTATGACATAAGCACATTGTTTCCTATAAATAGTGAACTTTACAACTCAAGAAAGGACTTCTTCTTCATTCTCACAAAAATCACTTTCTCACTGTAGAATTGGAGAGCTCTTGGATTCTAGAGAGAGAAACACAAAATTGGACATAACTTAAGATCGTAACGTTGGACCCTGACTTGGACCTCGACTCGGACCCTGACATGGACTATCGACTGCCGGCCCTGTTCGTCTTAGCTTTGCCTTCGCAGCACTGCCATTCCTCACGGCCTGTCTGGGAAGCCTTGCTCTCAGTCCTTACTCCGTCCTTGCTGTCTCTCACTTTACATACTTGGAAGCTGACACGGACTGCAGCCTTTGTGGCACCTCCACGTAAGTACGAACCCTCATTCCTTGGCATCATTTTGGCGACTCCGCTGGGGAGGTGAGCATCGTACTGCAGTCTGCCTGTCTTGTAACCTTGATCATCATGCATGTACAACGGAGAGCTACGAGGACTACCAGCCAAGGCCTCAACCCCATTGTCCAAGAGAAGCATCATCTTGATGACTAGGAGGAGACTTGTGCCGTCCGACTCCAAGATCAACCCCAACATGACCAATTGACACCATGCTCCTAACTTGCTCCAGTCGTCTCTTCCCAACTGCCGGCCTCTTGCCACTGGCATTACCTATGTACGAACCACACCCTAAAGAGTTGCTCCCCACCACCAACCCATTTGTACCATTGTCATCCCCACAATGCCTCGGGTTATCCCGCCCGGGGGCTTAGGTGCCAGGATCATTCCGACCGGGCACACAAACCTTCGTCTGCTTCGTATGTCACCACGATATGTTGCCTCCCTATGGGTTCAATGGAGTTGTATTTTTTTCCAGACTTAGAAAATTTTTCAAGCTACATTACTCTTGCACAAGTCTCTTGACACCACCCCTCATACCATCACCCACCCCTTTGGGGGCTTCACCATTTCTCAATCCATTCGGCCTCACATTGCAACGACTTGGTACGTGGTGCGCGGGGTGGCTCGAGCCGCGCTACTACGGTCGCATCATCATCCTCTATCTACTTTTCTTGACACTTAGAAAAAAAATTCATTTTTTTCGCACCGGTCATCGATGATCATCCTCAGTGGTCTCCCTCGGCATCCTTGTCTCGGCCCAACACTCAGAAAAAAAAATTTCATTTTTTTTTGCAACCGGTCATCGATGATCATCCTTAGTGGTCTCTCTCGGCATCCTTGTCTCAGCCCAACACTTAGAAAAATTTTCATTTTTTTTCGCAACCGATCATCGATGATCATCCTCAGCGGCCTCCCTTAGCATCCTTGCCCGACCGAGCTCAAATTTTTTTTCAACACTTAGAAAATTTTTCAAGTTTTTCATCTTCCCCTCATGCTCTCATCACTCTCCCCCTCACTCTTTCCTCTCTTCCCTCACCATACTTCTTCCCACTTCATACATAACTTCTTTCTCCTTTTGATGAAAAAAAAATTTCATACTCCCACCATTCCACTTTTATCATTCTCTTCTTGTACATTATGAAGAATTCCATTGGGGGTTCCTTCCTTAGGGAGGGCAACAAAAAAAAAAAATTTTTTTTTTGCACCCCCCCCCCACCCCCACCCAAGGGCCTGGGCAGCCTAAAATCGGGCAGCCCCCTTCCCACCCCTCCATGTGGGTCTTCCCCACTCTCTCTTCCCACATTTAATTCCCTCTCTCCCTTTTTCTCTCTTCCTTTTCTCTCTCTCCCATCATTTCCAACTTTTTACTTTTTCTCTTTCTCCTTCTTACATCACTCTAACATATTTTTCCTCACTCTTCCCTCTCTACCCGAGACACCATCCCCAAATTTCCCCACTTTAGACACTCTCTCTTATCACATTAAATGCCTCTCTCTTTCTCTCTTACACGTTCTCTTACACATTTTCTCTCTCTTTCATATACTCATTAACTCACCCAACATCACTCCTATCTCTTTCACCCTCACGTGGGTTCTCCCACCCTCCCCCTTACTTCTCTTCTCTTTCACTCATGATTACATTCTCTCTCACATTTAATTCTCACCTTTCACTTTTCTTTCTCTACACATTAATCACCCCCCCTCCAATCACCCCCTCGGCCTCCCCAACCCCTTCCCCAGGCCGACCCCCCTCCCCCTCTTCATTCTCTCCCTTCTCACTCCCTCTCTCTCCAATCACTCTCATGATTCTTTCTCTCTCTCTCTCTCTCTCTCTCTCTCATGAAAGACCCACATATAATTTCCCCATCTTTCACCTCAATCTCTCTCTCCCTCTTTCTTTCACCTTAACCAATCACCACTCACTCCCCCTCATCCCTCACGGCCACTCTCTCTTTCTTTACCCATTCCACTCTTCCTCATTAAATTTCCCATCACTTCTTCCCTCCAATCACAACTCCCTCATATCCCAACATCCAAGGCCACTCTCTCCCTCTTCCATTTTCTCTTACAACACCACACTTCCCTTACACTCCCCTCACCAAGGCCGACCCCCATGCCTTGACCAAGGCCGACCCCCCTCCTTCTATCTCTTATCATTTCCCCATTAATTCCCTTCCTCCTCACTTCCTTCCTTTCCTCCCCAAATCAACACTTGTATTTTTTTCCTTTCTTTCTTAACTCCCAAAGTTTAACATCATTCTATCTTCCTTACATTACTCTCCCCTCATACACCCCCAAAATCCATACTTAGTTTTTTTTCTTCTCTTCCCTCTCCCATCACTACCTATTGTCTTTACTTCATACACACCATAACCACCCCCCTCTCACCTTTCTCACCACAGCGGACCTCTCGGCCGACAACCTATACATACTTCGGCTTGCCCACATTCACCCAACGACCGAACACCGACATCCAAGGCCGGCAACTTCAAAAAAAAAAAAAAATTTGCAACATAGACCAACGTGCATTGCTCGCGCACATGCGCCCGCCATGGACTGCCCCGGCATCGTGACTCCCGATCGCGCCTACATCGCGCCCCTACACATTTCATACACTTAGATTTTTTTTGCAAATTTGATCACGTCCCATGTGACGACGTCCTCCGACATCAACATCCTTGGTAGGTGGTGCGCGAG
This sequence comes from Escallonia rubra, assembly GCA_033065855.1. Lineage (NCBI taxonomy): Eukaryota > Viridiplantae > Streptophyta > Magnoliopsida > Escalloniales > Escalloniaceae > Escallonia > Escallonia rubra. Next base: position 5,474 of record JAVXUO010002316.1, read on the forward strand.
GTAGCTCGAACCACCTACTCCAACTCATTATTCGACATTCGTCATCAGTCGCCGGGGCGCTGTCCCCGTGACCCCCGTCGCTAGCGCCCGTGCGCCGTCTCCGCGACGCTCGTCGCCCATCGCCCGGGGGCCGTCTCCGTGACCCCGTCGCCAGCGCCCGTGCGCCGTCTTCGCGACGCTTGTCGCCCATCGCCCGGGTGACGTCTCCGCGACATTCGTCGTCCGTCGCCCGGGTGCCGTTTACATGCTCGCGCCCCTGCGCCCTATCATCGTGCCTTTGTCTCAACCCCCAAGCATTCCAAGCTTTCGTAGGTGGTGCACGAGGTGGCTCGAGCCACCTACTCTTCATCATCATGCATTGACGACGTCAACAACTGCCGGCCAAACAACATCAAAATCTTGCTAAGTGTTTATGCGTGCGGTGCCCGCTCGGGTTGCCCCTCCGCGCACACCACACGCAGGGGGCTTATGTTCCCAACCTATTCTGGTCATACCCAAGGGCCCAATAGGAGTCCTATTTCACGCGAACACGTCGACATTGTCAACGGTCAATTTTCCAACGCATCAAACTGGTCACCGCCCGCGCGCCCAAGACACGTGTTTTTCTCGTTCTGCGCGCTTCGTGCGTGACTTAGACATTTTATTTCGTGTCGACGTCACTAACGCTAGCGCGATCGTCACGCCGAGACCATCCGAACACCTTTTCATCAAAAATATCGGCCGACGGCGCATTTGGAGAAGCGGGGTCAAGGGGGAAAATGGCCTTGGCCAACCCCAGGGGGTCGGCCTCGGCCTTCCCCATGCCATAGGGGTCGGCCTCGGCCTCCTGGGGGGCTTGGCCTTGGCAAATTTCCCCCGGTGGTTCACCCCTTCCCGCATACCCCTTTTTCGTACTTCTTTCCCATCATACGCTTCGTACGTAACTTTGATACCTTGATCGCTTTGTGGGTATGATTCTTGGCAACGCGCTCGTCATAACACAACTTCCGGATTCGTCATTGCTTATCAAAACACCTACCGACGGCGCGCCCAAAGTTCGCAAAAGGAGAAGTGGCCTTGGGCTCCGAAAAATGGAAGATGGCCAAATGACCTTGGCCAACCCCAGGGGGTCGGCCTCGGCCTTCCCCAGGCCATGGGGGTCGGCCTCGGCCTCGGCCTCCTGGAGGGCTTGGCCTCGGCCATTTTCCCTCGGTGGTTCACCCCTCTGCGCAAACCCCTTTTCGCACTTTTTTCACTTCGTACACTTTGCACGTGACTTTGACATCTCGTTCGTCATGTAGGTAGGATTCGCGTCGACACACTCGTCATGATGCAACTTTCGGATTTGTATTTGCCCATCAAAACACCTACCGTGGGGGCGCCCGAACTTCACCAAGAGGGGGGAGTGGCCCTGGGCTCCTTCATGAGAGTTGGCCATTTGGCCTTGGCCAACCCCAGGGGGGTCGGCCTCGGCCTTCCCCAGGCCATAGGGGTCGGCCTCGGCCTCCTGGGGGGCTTGGCCTTGGCCATTTTCCCCCGGTGGTTCACCCCTTTCCCGCATACTTATTTCTCGAGTCTTTGCACCTCCGCGATGTTTACGGACATTCATACATCAACTCTGTGACGTCTCTCGTCCGACGCCCATGATCACGCACCGCTCCCGTGATGCCCGTAACCCAAAGTCGCATGCCACCTACGAACAACCCGTCATTGACAACCGCATACCATCACTCACCAACTTTGTCACTACTACATGTTGCATTCATTATCTTGTTATGACAGGTACACTTAGCTCAAATCCTGTCTTCGAGACACCCAACCCGCGCCCATGCGCCATTCTCATGATACGTGCCCCGGCACCAAATATTGCTCCGCGACGTTCGTCGCCGCGCCCTTGCGCCATTCTCATGATACGTGCCCCGGCACCAAATATTGCTCCGCGACGTTTGTCGCCGCGCCCTTGCGCCATTCTAATGATACGTGCCCCGGCACCAAATATTGCTCCGCGACGTTCGTCGTCGCGCCCTTGCGCCATTCTCATGATACGTGCTCCGACACCAAGTATTGCTCCGCGACGTTCGTCGCCGCGCCTTTGCGCCATTCTCATGATACGTGCCCCGGCACCAAGTATTGCTTCGCGACGATCGTCGCCGCACCACTTTCACAACACGTGCCCCAGGCACCAGGTATTGTCTCGTGCTATAGGCACCACGCTCATGCACCACAATCATGTTGCATGCTACCGGGATGGGCTCACAACCTTATAGCCATCGCCGTCTCAATCACAAGAGGGCTTCGGCCTCGTACCGGGATGGGCTCACAACCTTATAGCCATCGCCGTCTCAATCACAAGAGGGCTTCGGCCTCGTATCGGGATGGGCTCACAACCTTATAGCCATCGCCGTCTCAATCACAAGGGGGCTTCGGCCTCGTACCGGGATGGGCTCACAACCTTATAGCCATCGCCGTCTCAATCACAAGGAGGGCTTCGGCCCCGTACCGGGATGGGCTCACAACCTTATAGCCATCGCCGTCTCAATCACAAGGGGCTTCGGCCTTGTACCGGGATGGGCTCACAACCTTATAGCCATCGCCGTCTCAATCACAAGGGGGGCTTCGGCCTCGCACCGGGATGGGCTCACAACCTTATAGCCATCGCCGTCTCAATCACAAGGGGGGCTTCGGCCTCGCACCGGGATGGGCTCACAACCTTATAGCCATCGCCGTCTCAATCACAAGGGGGGCTTCGGCCCCATACCGGGATGGGCTCACAACCTCATAGCCATCGCCGTCTCAATCACAAGGGGGGCTTCGGCCCCCATCCCGGGATGGGCTCACAACCTCATAGCCATCGCCGTCACAGTCACAGGGGGCTCCGGTACGAGGACCCCTCGCCACGGACTCGGAGCACTGAGCTGCGACCATGTCCGCTCATGTTACCATTGATCGTCGACACCATCAGGGCAATGACCCCCGGGTCACTCCGGGACGGGAGCAGGTCCTTGGTGGGCATCGCGCCTAGTCCGCCTGGCAGTTGGCTACAGGGGTAACCCTCACCACTATCAGGTTCTCTGCGCGTCTCTTGACGCACCTCGTGGGATTCAGTAAGGGCTTGGATTGGTGGCTGGGGCAACGGGTTTACTCTGATCATGCCGTCATGGTATGGTCAGTCTTCTCAGACAGGTAGAGCGACGCTGTGCGAGGCAGGCATCACAAATTTGGGAACTGGCAGTCCAACGGAGAACCGGTATTTTGGGACCCCCTGGTGACGTGTCACTCCCAGGGGATGACATGTGGCACTTTATGACATAAGCACATTGTTTCCTATAAATAGTGAACTTTACAACTCAAGAAAGGACTTCTTTTTCATTCTCACAAAAATCACTTTCTCACTCTAGAATTGGAGAGCTCTTGGATTCTAGAGAGAGAAACACAAAATTGGACATAACTTAAGATTGTAACGTTGGACCCTGACTTGGACCTCGACTCGGACCCTGACATGGACTATCGACTGCCGGCCCTGTTCGTCTTAGCTTTGCCTTCGTAGCACTGCCAATCCTCACGGCCTGTCTGGGAAGCCTTGCTCTCAGCCCTTACTCCGTCCTTACTGTCTCTTACTTTACATACTTGGAAGCTGACACGGACTGCAGCCTTTGTGGCACCTCCACGTAAGTACGAACCCTCATTCCTTGGCATCAACTTCTAACTCCGAAATCGCTAAACTCAAAGCGGGTCCTGCACACGACCAACTTAGCCGAAAACCCTATACGCTCTTTAATGCGTAACGATATCTCAAAATTCATAATAAATTACAATAAAACACTTTTATTGTTTAAAACATTATAAAAAGTAAAATTATGAATTCTCTGGATTTTCAAATATTTTTGAATTAAAATAATTTCTTTAAATACTATAAAAGCCATTACATAGCGCCGAAAATAAAGTCCCGTAATTTTTGTAACAGCTTGAAAATATGTATAAAAATTATAGATCAGAAATTAAATGGCACTAAAACAATTTTTAAATTATTCACTTTGCTAAAACCAATGCGATACGGAAACCATAGCAAATCAACTTAAAAAATCATCAAATTCAAATTGAGTCTTATTTATACCATAAAAACATTACTATAATATTTCCAAAACATTTTCATGAGTATTTTACAAATCTGAAATTTCAGAAAATATTAAAAATACATACGATATTAGAAAAATATGAAATTTTAACAGTAATTTGTTATTGCGCTACGATTCTTCCTGTAAAGTTTCAGAATTTTTCAATGATCGTAAAATACCAAACAGTTACGTGGTACAACTGCGCAAGCACAATGTACCACTTCACGGCGTAACCCCATTTCCCACTTCATATTCCTCCTTTAATTTTTCTGCAAACAATACTCAGGACTGGCACCCCTCACAAGGTCCACTCACGGTAGACACTTCCTTTTCATTTTTCTCTTCTTACATACTCATCTCACATACACACACACGCACTCCCATATATCTTCTTCCATCCTCATGACCCCACTTCACAAATACACCAACAGACACCTAAAGCACATATCACCCCTACACACACTGTACTTCTAATCCAAGCCACTTTTGAATTGATGCCAACAAACTCTCCATTGATTAACGGTTGTACCACCGTCCTCCTTGTTATGCACGCACAAACATACACCACATGCAACCCACCTAATACTACATACAAAACACACTCTCACCCAGTCACTACACCCACATTTAAATCATCTCCACACAGCTGAACCCACTGCCTCACACGGCAGTGGATTTTCTTCCCTTACCACACTATTTTCAAACCCAAATAACAAACCTTAACCCACACATCAACCTGTCTTAGGTCGCTTTGTTCAAAACATAACGGCGCCGCAAACACAGTTTCATGGAAGTCCACATTGCTCTCTAATGGCAGCCATGGCACTCCCTTCTTGCTCCCTCATTCAAGACCCATTTCATACACTTACACATACACAGCACACCCACATCACACCCTACATACGGCAGCCTTTCCTTGCTCTCTTTCTCTTCATGACAACTCCATTTGACCCACAATCACACACAGAAAAACAACCCTCACGTAGTCTTCCCTCCCCTCACACACGCACACACAGCACATGCAAACAACCATATATACACGCACACGCACAGTTGTATATGGGGCTGTTTTGGCAGCCCCTTCTTCTCCTCAAACACACCCGCCCACACATATATATACCCTGTTGCATTACCACGGCAGCCATGGCTGCCCATTTCACTATCCCTTTTTCCACAATACGCAACACAAATACTCCCAAAAACACACACGGACAAACCCTCACATTCACCACTACGGCTACCCACCCGCAAAATCAGCCCCTACTCACTTAAAACAATGAGTTTAATTGAGAAAAAGGGAGTAAAAGTCTTATCGAACAGTCGACCCGTTCGCCGGAATCCGATGCCAAGCTTCATGCAGCCCCTCTCCCTCTTTTCGCACGAGCACACCCAGATCCCTCTCTGTAATGTCCTCTCTCTCTCCTTCCTTTTTGATTAGGTTGTAACCGAAAGCCAAATTAATGTAAGGTTTAAATTCCCCCTTAATTCCCTTCATTTGCTCTTATCTGATTTCCTTCCAAAAATAGAGAGTTGACTACAAATTTTCAAATAAATTACTGACGCTGCTTTACTAATCGTCGATAAAATTCCGGCACGCTAATAAAATTTGGGCACGCTAATCGTCACTAAATACATAAATTGATATCACTTATAATTGCAATCGTTAAATTATAACTTATGTTTTTTTTCTAAAATTTTTGCTAAGAATCATAATGTCTAATATTCACCAATTTGTCACTAAAGGTCTCCAAAAATATCATTTACGCTGCTTGTTACTAAAGAACTCAATCAATATCACTTATAATGGTTATCGATAATTTACAACTTATGGTTCTTAAAAATTTAGTCGCTAAAGGTTACCTACAAAATATCGTCTATGCAAATCGACCTACGTATTGCGTGTGAAAATCGTCGCTGAAATTTTAATAAACTGGCTAGACAATATCAAGGTTCGGGGTATTACATCTAATCCAACTGGTTGCGATACTCATGCTTCTGCTCATGCGCCATTTCTCGATGGTTAGGCCATGGATGGCAAAAATTTCATTAGGAACTTCCAACAATTTGATTAGATCTACACGTATTGGTTTAAATGAGTAGATATATTCTACCCCTGAATAATATCGATGTACGGTTTTTTAACACTTGACAGTTACTAATACTCGTAATGAACTATTATTTCATGATGCTTAAAATATGTACATGTATTATTCGAGATGTAAACATTCTACAGGCGCTATACATTCTGTATCTTAAAGTTAACACTCTTGAACTTGCTTTCTCACTATAAAGTGTTCTCTTCATGTGCTACTTTTTGATGTTTGGTTCTTCATTGTACCATTTTGCCATTTTTATTTTGTGTACATAACAATGTATATTGAGGACCTGAGTTAGAGATTAGAAGAAAAAAGAAAGAGGAGACAGAGAGTATGATCGAGAAAGAAGGCTGTCGTATCTTAGCTGTCCTAATACAATGGTAAATAGTCCCGTAAATAGGGCCTGCAACATTGACAATAAGTTTTATATTTCTGTTCTATAGGTGGAGCAATCTCTTCTAGTGACTGGGTTTGGGTATGAACATGATGATCCGTGGGCTACCAACATGGATTTATTCAAAGATTTCACTGACATCAGCCGGGTAGTCGCCTTCCCTTTTATGTTGTTTAACATTCTTGTTATTATTTCTTAGCTGCTATTAGGGCTGTATACGAACCGAGTTCGAGCCGAACATGGGTGTGTTCGAACTCGGTTCGTTTAATTTTTGGTATGTTCGAACTCGGCTCGAGTTCGTTAACGGCAAAAAATTCAATGTTCGAACTCGGCTCGAGTTCGTGACTGTAAAACTCGGGCTCGACTCGCACAGCTCGTTTAACAATACGAGTCGAACTCGAGTTTGGAAACTCGGCTCGTGTTCAAGATCAACTTCCAACAAATCCCTAAATTTACTCAAACTTCTCAAATCATTCAAGCAATCAAGGTATAATTTATTAAAAACGATACATAGAAGATAGAAGGAGCTACGCAGAATCAAAACACTGAAAAATAAATTCGATCGATTGGCGATCAAGACAGAGACAGCGAGTTGATGCATTCGAGGTTGGGCCTTTGGCTTTGCAGGCTATGGCTTTGCAGATCGGAAACTTGGAGTTGCGGATCTGCAACTTTGCAGGTTGCATCTTGCGCTCCGGCGACGCAAGTTGATGCAGGTTGAATCTTGCACTCCGGCGACGCAAGTTGATTCCGGTGAAGACAGGCGACGCGATGTCCGTCTGTGAAGAGAGATAGAGAGAGGGGGTGGGGGCTATGTGCGATCTGCTTGTGTGTGTGTGTGTGTGTGTGCGACGAGGCAGGGGACGGAGAGAATTCGGCTGTGTGAGTTAATTGATTTGTTATGTTTAGGTTTAGGTTAGTTTATATAGTTAGGGTTTTTTCAAGTGTTGGGCTTTATCTAGGATTGGGCTGTTATAAGTGGGCTATGTTTCGACTGACTTAAAAGGCCTGGCATCCAACTTTAATTTTTATTTTATGTGATTTATGATTTTATGTAAATATTAATTTTGTAAAAATATTATAATTAATTTATTATTTAGACGAGCTGTTCGCGAACACGTTTGTGAACATTTTAGAGTGTTCATGTTCGGCTCGTTTAATAAACGAGCCCTAAAAACTTGTTCATGTTCGGTTCGTATACTACACTACAAGAAAAGAGGGAATTAGCGACGGACTTTTAGCGACAGACAAAATTCCGTCTCTAAAAGTTTTTTCAGCGACGGAACACACCCGTCGGGTAAAGTCCGTCGGTCAAAATATTTAACGACGGAATAATTCCGTCCGTAAAAATAACCGTCGGTGAAAGTAGGGTTTTGCCGACGGACTTTTACCGACGGTTGTGTTCCGTCGGTAAAACTATTTCACAACGGAATAATTCCGTCGGTAAAAATACCCGTCGGTGAAAGTAGGGTTTTGCCGACGGACGTTTATCGACGGGTATTTTCCGTCGGTAAATGCCTTAAAAAGTCAGATCCCCTTCTTCTTTTCTTTCTCCCGTTGCTCTCTCTCTCTCTCTCTCTCTTTCACTGGCGATATTTCCTCCGTCGCCATCCCCGGCAACCTAGCCCCCGACGGAATATATCCTGCCACCGCCACCGACGCCGCCACCGACGCCGCCACTGCCGCCCATCTTCAAAACCGAAGGACCGCCGCCACCACTGCCGCGCCGCCCATCTTCAAATCAGCCCAAGTATGGTACATCTAACCTTAATTCAAGCACTTTATAACCTTTCAAATGCAATTTTAAGCTGCGCGTGTTTTCCATCTATACTAGAGTTCTAATTCTCGATTCCTACTATTGAAAATAAACTCCATAAAAAGATAATTATATTGCTTGCAGTGACAATTTTTCACAGTAGGCCCGTGCATTATTCTTGATATACTGTCGTTTCCGCCATTCGGCTGTTGTTTTATGATGTCTACTTGGATGTCTGCCTATAATGAACAGATTTGCAATTGCGCATATCTTTCTTGACATTCTTGCTTTAAAGCTACTAATCCAAGCATGCGTGCTTGAACTTAATCAGTAATATGATGTCGTTAGCAAAACTATCACCATAATAAACAGGTAACACACCAACACTGCAAAAGATGTATTCTATGTCTATCGTAGTTGTATGATCTTTCTGAACCATCTCCATTGGGCACTGTATTGCCTGCATACCTGACGTGATGGCCTGTTAGATTTTATAGACATGGGGCGAAGCAAATGTAACAATGTCGATCTATCCGTTTCTGTAAACGTGGGCTGAGATTGCGGGTTTTGTTCTGTTTGCCATCCTTTTTAGTTTATTATTTTGAGACATTTATGAAATCCCCGACTGAATTTTAGGATTCATGGAGTTCAAAACCAAAGAGTCAGCGAAAGCACATTTATGTATTCTTATGTACCTTGATTGAACGCGAGACAACTTATTCTCAAGTGTATAGGCATCAAACATCTATTGCCCTTGAGTGATAATGTTTTGGTTGGATCTTCAAAGTGAGAGCTAGTTTAGGGACTGAGTGAAGCTGTGGTTATGGTGTAATTAACATATTTGAGTCAGTGGGTGAAAAGTCTCTGTTGTCATGAGCCTTAAACCCTTTGGAAAAGGCAAAGCAGAAGTTTGTAAGCTGCTCAGATTCACATGAACGTAAAGTTCCTTACTTGAAAGGTTCTGAGGAAACCATCACCTCCCTACTTACCTCTTACTTTAGAAAAGTACATTAGGGAAATGAATTTACCATTAAAATGGAGACCAAGAGGGAAGTACTAGAGTTTCAAGGTCCTGTGAACGAAGGTTGATTGTCTCTGAATTGCTACTCGTAATAAAACGTTTCCTCTAGCATAGCATCAGTCTTCTATAATAGTTAAAGCTTTGATATTAAAAGATGAAAATGATTGGAATATTCTTTAACCAACCTTCTCAAGAATTAGAATTGAATGACATCCCTCTCTAGAGTGGCTCTTGAATGGCTTGCCAAAGTTATATGCAGTGCTTTCTTTATGTTTAATATGACTGTTCTTTTGGTTTAATATGGCTGTTTCGGGACCTGAAAAAAGGATGTTGACTATTTCCCCAAGAGAAGAGAACTTCATGAGCTCTCATGCTCGCTTATAACCCTCCTTAGTGATTGGTTTAATATGGCTGTTTCGTGGCTCGCTTCTCAAGAATTAGAATATTCTTTAACCAACCTTCTCATGATGGTTGCTTTTGTATTTCTCGAGTTGTTTGTTGTTAAGATCCTGTCACAATGCTGTAAATGCGCACAATATTGCATATGCCACTATTGTTGGTGACGCATACTATATATTATGGTAGTTGTGGCTCGTATGTTTTACTGCCATCACCAAGTGAAAATTTTTTCATCTTCTGGTGGTAAACGCGATATAATTGTGTTCTTTCGCTTCCCTGGCATACGGTTTGTGTTTCTTTTCTTCATACAAAATCTAGGTTTACATAATCATGATGCATAGCATATCTCTCAGCATACTTTGTACCATGAGCTGCTTACTTTATTCAGGAGAGAGGACTTGTTTCTCTCACAACGTTTCAACATGGTTAGGCATTCTTTCACATGTGTTAGTATAGCGGACCTTTGCATGGAAGAATAGAAGCCAAATTGTCCATTGTCTAACAACATTAATCCACTTAGCAGCCACGAAACAAACTCATAGTTCAATTCAAATTTTGCTTCCTATGTACATAACCTTAATGCATGTGTGCGCGCGTGCGTATGAGGTGAGGGGTCTCAGGGAGGCTAAAATTCACATTCTTTTGTCAGTAAAGGCCTTAAAATTGTCACTGAAATATCTTCAAGCAACCAAAAGATGTTGGACTAGCAAAAAAATGTGTGAATTTAGTCTCACTTCAAAATTTTCAATGCGAACAGAGAATATGTAAAACTAAAACACCTCGCTACCAAAAGAATTTGGTGTTGTATATTTGATGCTAGTGAAATACAAGGAAACCCCATTTCAAAGCAGCAACAATACTGATAATTCTTGTCTCTGAACCAGCGCCATCCCAATCTCAGTTACAACCACTTTGGTAATATTAGCCACCCCGAAGGATATAAAGACTATATGACGGTCTTCTTTGGAGGAATTGCCTTGTTTGCCTCTAAAGTGAGACTAACTGGAAAAATTTAATGGAAATGGGTAAAATGACCACGCTGGTTAAGGGGGCAAACTACAAGGACCCTGACGAGAAAAGAGATATTAAAGGACTAATCCAGTTAAACCCCATAAGTACAATAGAACCCCCTAATTGAACCCTAAATTGAAGTAATTGAACCCTAAATTGAATGCCCTAATTGAATCGAACCCTAAATTAAACTAATTGAACCCCTAATTAAACCCTAAATTGATTGCCCCAATCTAACCGAACCCTAATTGAACCCCAAATTGAATGCCCTAATCCAACTGAACCCTAAATTGAACTAATTGAACCCTAAATTTAACGCCTCAAATCAACTGAACCCTAAATTGAATCAATAGAACCCCCTAATTGAACCCTCAATTGAAGTAATTGAACCGTAAATTGAATGCCCTAATCGAACCGAACCTTAAATGAAACTAATTGAACCCTAAATTGAATGCCCTAATACAATCGAACCCTAAATTGAAATAATTCAAGCGCATCGGATATGTGAATTTTGAACATTTTTTTCCCATTTGAACATTGATAATTTGTTTGATAATTTTAGGTTGTTAATTGTGCGTTTTAGAATTGTGATTATTGATCGATGATTTTAGGTTATTAGCTGTGCATTTGAAGTAATTGCGATTATTAATTGATGATTTTAGGTTGTTAATTGATGATTTTAGATTGTTAATTGTGCATTGAGCATTTGAGATATTGAGATTATTGACGGAGGATGGGACCCAATTGGATTGAATGTGTGATTTTTGTTAATTTTTATTGCATTGAGCATTTGAGAATTGAGAATTGAGATTGTTGACGGAGGATGGGACCCAATTGGATTGAGATACCTGTTAGTTAGCGCAGACACGGACACCACGTCTGATCGACGGTGTCCGACATTTAAAAAACAAATTAACGTATGTCGATGTGTCTGGAGGTGCATGTCGGTGGGCGTCGGACACGTGTCCGGAGGCGTCGGACACGTGTCCAAAGGCGTCGGACACGTGTCAGTATGTGTCGGACACGTGTCCGGAGGTGTCAGACACGTATCGGACACCATATCGACACCCTATATGAGGTGTCGGAATTGAGGTTGTTGACGGAGGATGAGACCCAATTGGATTGAGATACATGTTAGTTAGCGCAGACACAGACACCACGTTTGATCGACGGTGTCCAGCATTTAAAAAACAAATTAACGTATGCCGATATCCCCCGGAGGTGCGTGTCGGTGGGCGTCGGACACGTGTCCGACGCCGTCGGACACGTGTCCAGAGGCATCGGACACGCGTCGGTATGTGTCGGACACGTGTCCGGAGGCGTCGGACACGCGTCGGTATGTGTCGGACACGTGTCCGGAGGTGTCGGACACGTGTCCGGAGGTGTCAGACACGTATCGGACACCATATCGACACCCTATATGAGGTGTCGGAATTGAGGTTGTTGAATGTGCATTAAATTTAGGTTAGTTAGGTTAATGCGACATTTTTAGCATGCACCCCCTAGAATCTAATCGTGGCTCCAGCGCTGGCTATAATTAGCCCTAATTAGTCCTGATTAACAATATTTTAGTAAATCAATTAACCCTAATTAGCTCTAACGAGCCTAATAATTAGTTTTAATTAACCCTAAGAACCTGATGAAATTCAAATTAGCTGTAATTACCCCAAATTAGCCCAAATGAACCCAATTATGCGCATATTGATTGTAGTTAGCCTAATTAGTCATAATTTGCACTAACATAACCCAATTACGCCTAATTAGCGCTAGTTAGGACTAATCAACACTACTCGGCACCATCAAAACCCTAATTAGGACTAAATAACCCTAATTAGTCCTAATCAACCCTAATTAGCTATAATTATCCGAAACTAGCCCTCATTAACATTAATTAGCCCTAACATAACCCAATTAAGCCTAATTAGCCCTAATTAGGACTAATCAGCACTACTCGGCACAATTAAACCCTAATTAGGACTACATAACTCTAATTAGTCCTAATCAACCCTAGTCAGCTATAATCATCCGAAACTATCCCTCATTAACATTAATTAGCCCTAACATAACCCAATTAAGCCCAATTAGCCCTAATTAGGACTAATCATCACTACTCGGCACAATTAAACCCTAATTAGGACTAAATAACCCTAATTAGTCCTAATCAACCCTAATCAGCTATAATTAATAATCGTAATTAACCCTAATAACCCAGTTAGCCCTAATTAGCCCTTGTACATCCCATAATTACTCCATGTTGCCAAGAGATGGTTCAATTACTCGTTGTTTACAAACCCTGCCTTCTTTATATTAATTGTTGTTTTGAGAAGTCCATTGGCAACGAGATGGTTCAACTCGTTGCCAACGAGTTCTATTTAATGTGGAATTGGTAACATATGCAACGATCATTCTGCAGTTTTGATATTTCGGAAAGATTCTTGCATATCTTATCAATTTCTGAACACATGCATGCATAGAAACCCTTAGTTCCCGTTCAAAGGTACTCATTACAAAGTAATGCCTTGTAATGAGCCTTTGGATGTCCAGTTTGGAAAAGCTAATTGTTTATAAAACAGTATTTTGACTCATGCTTTATGTTCTATGTCGTGGATATTTGGTACACGTTCTCGTGTGTTTCTCCGGGTGCATACAGATCTGGTGTTCTAACATCCGTCAAACCTTCCTGAGCAAGGTTAGATGAATGTTAGAACACCTAATCGATGTGGTGTACTTGGAGAAATGCGGGGAGGTGCTGCCGAATTTTCCACAGACATCGGACTAAGCATGAGTTATTCACTGTTTTATAAACATGTGCTTTTCTGAATGGGATAGGACCACTACCTGTTCAAGAGTGGAGGGGAAATATGTAGACATGTTGTAACATTCATGCATTGATATTTACATCGGCAATGCCTAATCACTGGTCAGTAAGAACGATGGTATACAGTACGATAATTCAGTCGTCATGTCAGTCGATCGAAGTTGGATGAAAAGGAAGAATGCTGAAGATTTTGAGTGTCGCGTTGACGAATTTCTCGACTTCGCTTATGCGCATCCTGCACATGTTGACCTTGATAAGATAAGGTGTCCGTGCGGTAGATGTGAGTTGTTGCACTGGAGAAAAAGAATTGAAGTAAAATGGCATCTTCGTCGGTACGGTTTTATGGGTGGATACACAAGGTGGACGCAGCACGGGGAAACGATAGTATTGTCGTCCAACCTGGCTAGTCAAACTGAAGTTAGGGAGGAGGCACGATATGATTTTCGAGATATGATTATGGATGCTGGGCATGCTAATGTTGACTGGGGTAACGACAGTCCACAACCGCCGAACGAGGGGGCTCATCAGTTTTATGAGTTGTTGAGAGCTGCGGAAGAGCCGCTGTGGGATGGAGCTCCGAAACACACACGGCTGTCTGCGGTTAGTAGGTTATTACAGTTGAAATCAGACCACGGGCTGAGTGAGAAAGGTTTTAACGAGTTTGTTACCTTCATCAAAGAAATACTGCCCGAAAGTGAAAAGCTACCGCCGTCGTACTATGACGCGAAGAAGATGATGAGGAAACTTGGGTTGAGCTATGACCGGATAGATGCGTGCAATAACGATTGTGTATTATTCTGGAAAGAGAATAAGGATTTGTCACGGTGTCCAGTATGTGATCATTCGAGGTACAAACCGGACAAAGGGAAGAAGAAAAACATTGCATGGAAGATATTGCGATATTTCCCGGTCACACCACGGCTTCAGAGAATGTACTACTCCTCCAGTACAGCTGAACATATGAGGGCTCACCGTGAGACTCGCAGCAACGATGCCGATGTGCTGACACACCCAGCTGATGGAGAGGCGTGGAAGGAGTTTGACCGCAGGCATCCAGTCTTTGCTCAGGAAGTTCGGAATGTTAGACTTGGTCTGGCAACCGATGGGTTCAACCCTTTCGGTCAGTCTACCACGCCTTACTCCTGTTGGCCTGTTATTATTGTCCCTTACAACCTTCCACCAGGCATGTGCATGAAGAAGCCGTATATGTTCTTGTCGTTGCTTATTCCGGGGCCGAAGAGTCCCGGTAAGGACATAGATGTGTATTTAAGGCCGTTGATTGATGAGTTAAAACAATTATGGAATCATGGAGTCGAAACATATGATGCATCCCTTAAACAAAATTTTCAGATGAGGGCTGCTTTGATGTGGACTATACATGATTTCCCCGCATTGGGAATGACGTGTGGCTGGAGCACACATGGGAAGCTAGCATGCCCTGCTTGTATGGGCGTGAACCCCGGTCATACGTTAAAGCACGGCGGAAAGGCCTCGTGGTTCGGATGTCACCGTAAGCTTTTGCCACCGGGCCATCAGTTTCGTAGGCAGAAGGATAAATTTGACGGGACAATCGAGCGTGAGGTTGTCACACTGGACTACCCATCTGGTGAAGAAGTACTCTCACACCTGGAGGCACTTGATACTGACATACCACACGGTAAGGGTGTGCCAGATCGGAAGATTGCAGGGTTCGGGAAAGAGCACAACTGGAGAAAATTTTGTATCTTCTGGGAGTTAGCCTACTGGAGGACGCTCGTTATCCGAAACAACATGGATGTGATGCATATTGAGAAGAACGTTTTTGATAATGTGTTCAACACAGTGATGAATGTCAAGGGCAAATCGAAAGATCACCTTAAAGCGAGAAGGGATCTACAACAGTTGGGTGTACGCCGTGAATTGCATCCTCGGACAGTCAGTGGGAGGACCATACTTCCGAAAGCACCTTACTGTCTAGACAAGAAACAAGTGGAGAAGGTCTGTCAGTGGGTTAAGAATTTGAAGCTTCCGGATGGGTTTGCGTCCAACATATCTCGTTGTTGCAATGTATCGGAATGCAAGTTCCAAGGGATGAAGAGTCACGACTGCCACGTATTCATGGAGAGATTCATTCCTATTGCCTTCCGGGGACTGTTGCCACGGGTTGTTTGCGAGACTTTGACTGAATTATCTCATTTCTTTCGAGATATATGCTCTTCTACGATCCGGGTGAGTAACATGGAAGTGCTTGAGAAGAACATTGTGGTGACGATTTGCAAGCTGGAGAAAATCTTCCCACCTTCGTTCTTTGATTCAATGGAGCATCTGCCTGTTCACTTGGCATATGAAGCTAAGATGGGTGGACCCGTGCAATATCGGTGGATGTATCCCTTCGAGAGGTAATCCTTAAATTGTTACAGTTGTTCGTTTACACTTAATGCGACATCTGTTATCATTGATATTCCACCTAACTCGATTCGCTAAACTTCTAGGTTCATGTTCCATTTAAAGAAAAAAGTCCGTAATAAGGCTCGGGTTGAAGGCTCAATTGCGGAGGCTTACGTAATGGAAGAACTTGTAAACTTTTGTAGTCAATATTTCGGGCCTAATGTTGGTACAAGGTTAAATCAACTAGGCCGAAATGACCCCGGAGCAAGCACAAATTTGGAAGGGCAATTGTCAATATTCAAGCAGTCAGGTAGTCCGTTCGGCCGAACGTATACTCGATGGCTAACAGATGAAGAGTACAGTGCTGCAACAATATATGCCCTTCTAAATTGCGATGAAGTTTCGGCATTCGTTGAGTAAGTTAAAGTCTTAATTCACTTACATTGATGTACATAATTGAAAGTGTGTGTTAAGCGAGTTAAATGCATATTGGTTTGCAGTGAGTTCGATGCGGAATCTTTAATCACTGATCCCGCTGGACTTGAATCTCATCGGAAATCACAATTTGTACAGTGGTTCAAAATCCGTGTAAGATTATTTAACGAAATTATATTATGTGTTATATACAGTTCTGTGGCCAATTAGTATACTGATTTATCCTTAATTTTTACCGTCATCTACAATAGGTTCAATCAATGGATAGACCAGTGGCCTCCTGCTTGAAATTACTAGCCGAAGGCCCTAACAAACAAACATCCTGTTACGGAGGCTATATCATCAACGGGTTTAGGTTTAACGTAAAAGATGATGACCGAACAAAACAAACAAACATTCTGTATTGATTATTGTTGAGATTTGAAAATTGTATTACAGGTATGGGAAATTGAAAAATAAAAACAAATTCAAAAAAAAAAAAATTGACTTTTGGCGACGGATTTAATCCGTCGCCAAATAATTAGCGACGGATTTTAATTGACTTTGTGCGACGGATTTATTCCGTCGCTAAAGTTGTTTAGCAACGGAATATCCGTCGCTAATAAACTTTTTTAGCGACGGAATATTCCGTCCAAA
>JAVXUO010001607.1:0-46432 GCA_033065855.1 Escallonia rubra
AATAAGAAAACGATACGGACGATTTGACATTTAAATCAATACAAAATTTTGAAGGCGGAGAAACAGAGCGTTTCAAACAATCTTTTTATATACAATCAAACGATAAATTTGAAAAGGTTTTTCAAAGAAAACCACAGCATTTCAATATAAACAAAGGGATGAGTATCAACTCAGTTCCCTTAAATCGATAACCATTTTCAAAACACTTATAATGCAATAAACATAAATAGGAAACGTTGAACATGAGCAGTACAGAAGCAAAGCCACCCCGGCAGTGCTCGATACACTTACATATGCATATGTACACTGACTAGTCCATCTAGGTACTAGTTAACCCATCCAACAGACCATCCTTATAACGCCAACAATACAGACCATCCTTATGGCTCCCAAATTACTAACTCATGTCAACATTGAGAAGCAATAAATGCATTTGAAAATATTCAAGGAATTTAAACACAGTTCAAAACATTTTACAACGATTGAATTAAGTAAAATGAAGGATTAAATAACGAATTCCAAATGATCGCTATCAGGCTCAACTTAGGGTTTCATGGACGATTTCAAAACATCTTTTATTTCAAACATAAAAAGCGAATCAATGTAGCTTCTAAAACTGTTCTATAAGCATTTGAAAACAGAATACCGAAATAGGGTTCAGATAGAAATCCCTTACCTCGGTCCAAGCTATGCGATGCTAGCAACCTCGATCAATATTTTCTGAATAAACCTAGATTAGCAATTTATTTGTTAGAACATAATTTATGTCAAAATACGCTATAAACCCTAATATCAACTACCCACTGCGTACCCACTCTCTCCGAAATCGCGCACTCAAAACGATTCTCGCACACGACCAACCTAACCGAAAATCCTATACACTCCTTAACGAATACCGACACTCTAGAATTTATAATAATTTACACTAAAACACTTTCATAGCTTAAAACATTGTTAAAAGTCAAAATATGCATTTTCTGAAATTTTGAATATTTTTGAATAAAAAAAATAATTTCTTTAAATACAATAAAAACCCAATAATAACCATAATTACGTCCATGCAAAATAACTCTCATAATTGTTATAAGAACTTTAAAATATGCGTAAAAATTATATAAATTTAAATCAGAAATTAAACGGCATTAAAACTATTTTTAAATTATTCATTTTGGTAAAAACAATGCGATACGGAAACCATAGCAAATCAACCCCAAAAATCACCAAACTTTTACTGAGTCTTTATTATACTATAAAAACATTACTGTAATTTTTTCCAAAACATTTTCAGGGTTTAAAGACTCCAAAAGAATTTTCCAAATCTGAAATTACAGAAAATACTAAAAATTCATACGATCTCAGAAAAATATGAAAGTTTTCCAACAATTCTAATATTGTATAACGTATTATACTGAAAATTTTCACCTGCTAACGATAAGTGTGCGTTAACATATGTGCGTATTGATCTAACGTTAACCCAAAATAACCCGCTCCGTCCTTCTCTTCCTCTTGTCCTTCCTTTTGATTTCTACCTGCTGGCCAATACTCACTTTCTCACACACAGCTGTACCCACGACAGGCTCCTTCCTATTCCTTCTTCTTGTCCTACTCACCCACCACACCAATTACACATTATGCTCTCACACACATGAGCACACAGCAGTGGACACACTCCCCATTTTCACAAACTAACACATGCACACCAAAACAGCACAGCAACAGTGCTGTTCTCTCTCCCTTTCACGTGCACAGCTTCTTCACAAGCATATACAACATATGCACTCACCCAGCTCCCTTTCTCCTTCCATTTCACTCACTTAGTCCCCCATGCAACCTTCCAACCCATTGTACACAGACATATTCACACAGCTACACATATACTCTCACACTCTCAGACACGGCTGCTTGCAGCTCCTCTTCCATCTCACAAACACAAACACTTTCTCTCGCTACCATGGCTACCCATTTCACATATACACACTACCAACACGACTACTTCAGTTCCCTCTTTCTCTCCCTCCATCTCTTTCCCAACACATGGAGTCACAAAATCAACAACACTAATCAGGGACGGCCGTGGCCATCGCCCACAGGGATCACGACAACTCTTCCACGGCAGCCATGGCTTGGCATAGCCCACAACAGTCACAGCAAAAATCTGGGTTTCCTTCCCCATCGCAGTCACCATCTTCACAACTCTGTATTGCTTCACTCATCATGGCTATGAACCCACAACACTTTACAGATTAACCCAAAACCTATATACTTCTCTCACTTAGCCACAGAACCATGTCAAACCCATATTCCCGTTCCAACCAACATTCCACATTCTCATAGCAAACTCTCTCTCTCTCTCTCTCTCGCTCTCTCAGAACTCACGGCCCATCTCACAACAAAACACAAACCATTTTGCAGGGCCATGATAGCCGTAAACCCATAAATTCGTGAACTACTATTAAAAGAAAAAGGTTTTAGGAAGCTTACCGAGAAATCAAGGCCGATCGCCGGGAAAAATCTTCTTGATCCCTTCCCTTGTCTCTCTGTCAGAATTTCTGTTTGACTTTTCTCTAATTGTGTGTGGCGGCCTAAAGGGTGGCTACCCAACAATGCTTTATCTATAAATATATACACGTTAACAGAAACCCTAATTGGTAAAAATAAAACCCTGCACCTCCATTTGTCGCTAAAACTCCATTCGCGAACTTATTATCGCAAAAAGATCCAAATATAATTTTTTTATATATATTAGGAAAATTAATAGTCGTTACGTAACCCCGCTTCACTAATCGTCGCTAAAAGTTTACCCATAAAATTTTGGTCACGCTAGTCGTCACTAAAGACCCCGATCAATATTACTTACAATTGCTCCATAAATTATAACTTATGGTTTCTTAAAATAAAATTTGTCGCTAACGGTCGCTACATAACAATATCGGTGCTAACTAAAAATTTCGTCGCTAAATAAAAATATCGGCGCCAAGTATAAAAAAATATATATTTTCACCGCTAAAATTTTTAAATAAATCGAAAAAATATCGGGGTGTTACATACTTGGTGCAGTCTTAAGGCCAAAAGGCATGACTAACCACTCATATAGACCTTCAGGTGTAGTAAATGCTGTCCACTTAGTGTCTTCAGGCCACATTTTAATTTGATAAAAGCCTGATTTACAATCGAATTTGCTAAAAATCTTTTTGCCTTGAATCTTACTTAAAAGGAAGGTCTTGTTTGGAATATTATAACTATCGTCTTTTATATTGTCGTTAAGTCTTTTGTAGTTTATTACCATTCTACTTTTACCTCTCAGTATTTCTGCGTGATTTCTAACTATGAAAGCTGCAGATCTATGAGGACTATTGCTGGGTCTAATTACTTTTAATTCTGTTAGGTCTTTAATGTGCATTTTAAAATCATCTGTATCTAAACTACTTGCTTCTATATTGGCAGTCTTAACAATATAATCGGGATTTATAATGTCAAGCTTACAATATATTTGGTTTAAATCCCACCGTTTGATAGGATCTTCTCCTATAAAAGGGAGTTTTTCTATTGCTTTAAGAATATTATATTTATTTGTAAAATAGTTTATTAAATTATGGCTAATTTTATCTAGATTGTAAATGTCTAGATCTATATTATCTTCTATCCCATTTTCATCTTCTATTAATTCTTCTATTCTTAAACATTCATTCCTTATATCTACATTAGTTAAGCAACAATTTGTTTTTCCATTACTGCAGTCTTCACATATTTTATTTTTGCCTTTTATATTAACATATTCCCCACCACGCTTCTGAGCGTACTCTGATGGAGTGTCAATGTTAATAGGTGTATGCGTGACATTTTGTGCTATTTGAATGAAGTCTTTAGTAATTGTTAACGTATTATTGTCGTTTATTAAAAAATTTATTCCTAAAATTATCTTTCCTTCTGAGTGTGCAACGGGTGCACAAAAGGCTTGTTTAAGATTATAAGGTTTGCTTTGTGTGTTGCATGGTGTAAGAAAAGTAATAGCGGCATTTGTAATATATTCAGAATATTTAATTGGATTGCCTGAAAATCCTATTCCAATTAAAGGTTCTTCGAAAGTTTTTACGTGAGATAGATCAGCTAGGCTTGGATCTATAAGAGTAATAGTGCAACCTGTATCTATTATGGCATTTGTTTCTATTAGTTTGTTATAATGTCTTATTTGTACCCTAGTAGTTATAAGGTTATTAAATCTTGCCTTAGTGCAGAATTTTTCTATTTTAAAGTCTTGTTGAATTTGTTGAATTAATTGTTTATTGTTTCCTATGATTAGTTCATCTTCATGCCTCTGTTTTAAGGTTTCTTCTATTTTAATAACCTTTTGTTCTAAGAACTCTAGTCTCCTATTAACATTTTTATCATAATAAGTGTCTTTATTTGTCTTTGGTTCTAAGGGTTTGATAATATCTATGTTATATTTTTGTTTTATGCATTTTACACATGCTTCTATATAACATATTTCACACTTACATCTTACTCTAATCGCTGGAAACCAATTGCATATATAGCATGGTGTTGTATCCATACCTTTTTCTATTTGCCATTGATGTATACAGTCTTCTTCCAAAGTTAATTTGTCTGCTAAGGGTTTGAACATGAAATTGTATATTTCTGTATTTCTTAATGAATTTATAAAGGTATCTAGTTTATCTGTAGTTTCTACTGGAAGATTTTCTTCTTCTTCATCACTACTTATGGAGAGGTTGTCTTCTATATATTCGTCTATGGATTTAATACTATATATACTCTCTGTATCGCTAAGAGTTTCATCTACTTCTAAGAGATCTTCATTAGTATTGTTGACTATCATAGCTTTAAAGTTATTATTGTTATGTCTCCTAGGACAATTAGAACTTAAATGGTCTGGTTCACCACATGAATAGCACGTGATTTTATTTTTATAAATTCTTCTAGTATCGTATTTCCTAACATGTTTAGGGTTTAGGAAAGGTCTTCTAGCTTTGCTCTTTCTTAAATAATATGTTTTTCTAGGTTGTTTGTATTTTTTATATGTTTTCTTATTGTACTTTGGTCTAGACTCTTCTTGACCATAGTGTTGTGGTGTGTATATTTCTTTACAGAAACTAGTTTCGTTTTTCAATTGTCTAGCTATCTGTATATTAGTGCATTTGGAAACTAATATTTCTATTACTTGTTCAAAGATATCACCTAAAGAAGGTGTCCAAGTAGGGTTAGGGTAAATCTTTTTAATTGTTTTGTATATTTCTCTACCTAAAGCGCCTGGTAACTTATTTAGAAATTTATCTACTACAGTTGGTTTATAAATATTGCCACTTTGTGAGGCAAAATAATAATATTCTTGCATGAAAGGTTTTATATTATGCCAACTATATAAATGTACTTGTTCTAATTTTCTAGCTGCTTCATTTTGTATTAAGGTATCTCCTGTATTAGAATTCCTTCCTGTTAAGATTAATTGTATAGTGTTAACAAAATTATAAGGATTGGGGCCTAAGTCTGCCATTTGTTTTAAGTCATCAGGAAAAGTCTTTTGCCATTCTTCAAAATTAGCTTTAGCGATAGGACCTAAAAATTGTATCATATATCTTATCATTTCTTCTCCTGTTTCTAAATTATCTGATTGTTTAGTTATGAAATTTGCTACAACAGCATCTTTCCATACTTGTATGTAATTATTTCTTTGTAGAGGATCTACTGCTGTTATATTTAAAATAAACGGTTCAGATGCCTTTTGTGTTTTAAAGTTTTGTTCTAAAGGATGTCTTTTACCTCTAGGTTTATAATTTGGTCTTTCAGATCTACTATGTTCAATGTTTGCACTATTTCTAGGTATATTACCATAAGGATAACGTGGTCTTGTATGTGGTTGAGTAGTATAAAATCTGCCTCCGTCATTATTATTTGTAGTGCCTGAATTTTCACCTTCTTCCATAAGGACGTAAGGTACTTCATTCATTAAATTGAATTTAACATTGTTTGTGGTGATTTGGGTATCTATAGAACTTGTTTCTAACTGTTCTAAATCTATATTTAGCTCTAAATTAAAGTTTTCTGGTTCTATAGAATCTAGTATGCTTTCCATTTCTTCTACTAATAATCTATTTTGTTCATCTAAAGTTTTATGTTCTTTTCTAATCTGATCTATTTCTTGTATAGCTGTGTTAATTTTTTGATCTAATGTTGTTTTATAATTTGTTTCAGGGTCTATTTTATCTATGCTGGGAATTTTAGGGGAAGAGTTAAAGCTGATATCTAATTCTTTTAAACTATCAGGAATAGTGTTGTTTAGATTAGGTTGTATAGTATATTCAGGTTGATTGAATATATCTAGACTGTCTTCTTCTTCTGTAATTCGTATAAAGTTTTGTAATTGTTCTAAACTTAATCCTTTTCCTATGAAAGTAGTTCCTATAGATTGATTTAGAATTTTTATATCTAAATTGTTTAAGATATCAAAGTCTTTGTAACTATACATTTTCTACTTCTTCTGGAATGTCATTGTCTTCTAGATGAGTATTTGCTTCTACATAATTTGTAAATCTTACCGACATTCTTCCTGAAGCATTTCTATACCATAAGTTATCTGTAGGTATTATACTATTATTAGAGCTAGTTTCAAGTAATTTATCTACTTGCCATTCTTGTCCTGAATTCTCTAATGGATCTACTCTATAAGGTGGTAAGAGTCTAATACCTCTGTTTATAATAAATTTTGCAGTGTCATCTATGGTTAACTTATATCCTACTTGACTGTTTTGCGTCAATTTTCCTATAAATGTGGTGCAAATTAAAAGATTTTTGCCTTGTTGAAAGTCTTCATAGCCTTTCGTCATAATCTTAATTTTTATGTTTTTAGCAAAATCTCTAGTATTAATACAAAAATCTGGTGCGCAATAAAATATGCCACCATTGTTGTTCATGTCAACTTCTATAGCTCCTATTATAGCTTGTTCACTAGAAAATCTATCGTCTATTATTGCTAAAAATCTATCAAAATTAGGTCTAGCAATTTGTGCATTATATATTCACTACGATAATAATTGTTGTTTTCGAAGTCTTGGTAATATATATAAAAGTCAACTAAATGTTTTAGATACTGATTTATACCTATTGTTATGGCTGAAACATTTGTGAAAGTACTAATATAACTTCTTAAAGGATTGTATTTTAAAGGTAGGGTATGTTCTAAAATATTATGTCTAATTTGTTCATTCGTATCTGTGATAATTTCTAATGCTACTAAAAATCTACGAAATTCAACATAATTAGCTTCAAAACGTTCTTCTGTACTACTAATATAAGTGGGTGCCCTATGTCTAGAATTACTTGATCTATTTGTCGAATTATTGTTGTCCATTATGATTATTATTATTATTAGTAGCCGTTAAGGCTTGTGGCTAAAGGTCTCCCTAAAATCTGTTCTACATACCTTGCAAAATATCTGCTATTGTTTTCTTGATCCATAAGCTCTATATGATGCCTTAGGAGTTTCTCTAAATAATCATTCATTCTGTTAGTGTAAAGTTCTAACTGATTAGAATAATTTAGATATGACATAAGAGGATTTCTAATTATTCTATGTCTACCAGTGTCTAAAAAGTATCTAAGACTTTTGTTTAAATCATTAACAAAATCTAAAGCAGCATAAAAAGTATTAAATTGTCTAGGATGTGCAGCATATTCTTCATTGTCTTCAGTAAAAGTAGAATAAAAAGTAGGATTAGCAGGTCTAGGTAAATTACTCATGATAATTGATAAGAAGGGGCTACTTGCTCTGGGTTACTTCGCATTCTCCTTTACTAAGTGATTATCTCTTCAAAGCCAAGGAAAGTATGGCTCTGATACCATAAATGGGGGGTTTTGCCGGAAAACAGATCGCTCCGATTAGATTTTGTGACTTCGTTAAACCAATCGTCAATCCTTTGGTATGGCAAGATTAAATTACAAGAGCATATAGCTAAAAAGATTTTAGACTTTCCTGACAAATTAGAAGGTTTAAAACAAATCCAGGCATTCTTAGGATTAGTTAATCAAGCTAGGATGTACTTCAAAGATCTTAGTAAATTAATAGGTCCTTTATACAATAAAACCCGTAAAAATGGACAAAGACATTTTAATATAGAAGATATCAGACTCGTTAGAACTATAAAGGAACAGGTTAAAAAATTACCAGACCTATATATACCCTTAGATACAGATTATCTTATAGTCCAGACAGACGGATGCAAAGATGGATGGGGAGCAGTTTTATACTGCAAACCTAATAAATATAGTAATAAAAAAGAAGAAAGGATATGTAGATATTCTAGTGGCAAGTATAAAGAGAGTAATCAGTATTTGACTAGTTTAGATTACGAATTACTTGCAATAGTTTACGCCTTAGAACACTTTAAAGCACTTTTAATATCCAAATATGAGTTTTGCATTAGGACAGATTGTGAAGCCATAGTAAGATATAATAAGAATAAAGATTCTAGATATACCAATAGATGGTTAAAATTTATGACATCCTTAAGTAATTATAGAATAGATAAAATAGAGTGGCAGCATATTAAAGGAGTTGATAACTCCATTGCAGACCTATTATCTAGAAAAATTTTATCCTAACATTATACAATTTAAAGTAGAATCAGACAATCGTCTTATTCTTTTCACAGATGGCATCTTCTTCAACTTATTCCATTCAGACCAGGCAAGCACAGGTAAATCAGCCTAACCCTATCTTTCCTACATAATTTATTAGCTACATAGATAATTTAGGAAGAAATAGAATAAATTATAACGGTAACAATCTAGAAGTCATGCACGCTGGATCTAGATTCCAGGTCAAGGATCACAAAATCGGACCCTTTCCAGTAGATCAGCGTACACTATTAGATAATTTATGGCAATCCTTTGTTAAAAAAGACAATGGATGGTTCGTTAATACCGTCAATGCTTTAGCTAATTATTTTCATAAAATTAGAGACACTAAAAAATTTAATTTTTATTGTGTTTTTAAAGGCAGCATGCCAGGGATTTTCAAAACTTATCCCGAGGCTATGGTAGGAGGAGTTGGAAATGAAAAGCTACCCTGGTACAAAGGGACCATAACTTTTCAAGAAGCCACCACCTTAATGCAAACCCATTACGGTCCTAATTATTATATTAGTCCAGACTGCCAAGATAGATCAAATACAGATAAAATAGAAGATTGCGAAAGATGTAATACCTTAATTAGACATCATAATATATTAAAAACAAGACAAGACTATTTACTTTTAGAAAAATCACATTTTGATTTTCAAATAGCTCAACTTAAGGCCCAAATACAAGTTGTAGAATTAGAGGCTAATGACTGGAAACAGAGATACACCTCTCTTCTTTCTTCCAAAACCCAGTCATCTAAACCCACTACTTCCGGGGTCAAAGGAGTAGCTAATCCAGATTCACAGGCTTCTGGTAAAGATAAATCAAGTCCTGTTAAAGTTGGAGGTTTACTCAAAATCTCTGAAAACCCTTCGAGTTCAGGAAAAAGAACTCCTAGTCCAGTTCAACAGGTAGCTGGTAAAGACTCATCAAACCCTGTGAAATTTGGAGGTTTACTCAAAATCTCTGAAAATCCATTGAGTTCTGGAGAAAGAACTCCTAGCCCAGAGAAACAGGTATCTGGAAAAGGCAAATTAATCCCTAAAACCCCTGTCTGTTTGGGTAAAACGGAACAAATAAAAAGAAACAAAAAGAAAGCAAAGAGACAAGCATATTCGGTCCAGAAGCAGGTAGCAGAAGCATTTGCTGATATTATCAGCAAAACTTTTAGCAACATTCACACGATGGGGCCAGACAAGGCAGTGGAAGATTTCAAGAAATCTGTCACAACTGATAGCAGATTCTATGAAGACCATTTATTTCAAGACGCTCAGAGACCAAGTCCAAGCCCTGTTATTTCCAGTGAATCTTCAGAAGAAGCACCAACTACTGAAGAAACAGAACCAAAGGCTGGTGACTAGTCCCCAGACTAGACAATTAGAGCATCTCTCTTTTCAGACTTATCACGTCGGCAGAAAAAGAAGAGATAAATATGACAAGACAATAAAGAAGACTTGACACGGCATCTTTCTGTCAATGGGAAGAAGACAAGAGCAGCAGACTTATCAAACTTATTAGTACAGACAGAGCATCTTAGCTTTTTAGGCTTACTATTTACTTTTTAGGCTTTATGACTTTCGTTTAAAGTATTTTGTAATGTAGTCCCATAAACAGACAGAGCATCTTAGCTTTTTAGGCTTACTATTTACTTTTTTAGGCTTTATGACTTTCGTTTAAAGTATTTTGTAATGTAGTCCCATAAAGCTTTTTCGTCCAGTAGTACACCTGTAAAGTCTAGGAAATCATGTAAAGCCCTGTAGCTAGCTTTCTTCTGCCTATATAATGAGGCAGAATTCATTTGTACAAACACGAAGTTTTCAATTGCAATCAAGCATTCCTTCTCTCAAAAATCTCTCTGCCTTTCATATGCTATCTTACCTTTCCGTATAAACATCACGAGTTCAAGTTCAAGTACTTAGCAATTTATCAAGTAAGTCTCATACTCTTTTAAACTTGTTTAATATTCTGGGGTGAAAACGCTCTAAGGTGAAAAGCATTCTATGAACTGAAACGGGTTATCTCAGAGTCTAATATGACTAAAAACAACTTAATATAGTTTTGATTAGAAATCATATGGCATTTACTTGGGAAAGAGAGACTCTTTTTATAAAATTTGTTTGAAAATGATTATGCTTACTCCAGGTTTTTCCAGATCTAAATCGATTATGCTTCTAAACGGATTTCTAGAGTCTTCTTTATGGGTTCAAAACAATAGTGGGAGCGAGTCATTCAGGGTTATTGCCGAGTGATGGCGTTGAAAGCCCGCAGACTAACGCATGCCCTGAGTTTTTAGCCTAGAAAGAAAACTCTGATAATTCAACCTAGCATTCTGAGATTTAATCTAGACAAGACCTACCCAGCGTCCTGAAATTTTAAAAATAAATCTTCGATAAAGACTCTCTCTCTCTCTCTCTAAGTTTTTGCCATATCTTTTCTAAATCATCTCTTTATTCCGCTTCGTTTTAATCAAAATTATACTTTAATTCACAATGGATCACGGTCCAACCGGGGACTCTTCTACCTCCGATTTTGATTAGTTGACGGATACCAGACGTCGTTATGCCTCTGGCAGGTCCGCAAGGATTGACGATTGGTTTAACGAAGTCACAAAATCTAATCGGAGCAATCTGTTTTCCGGTAAAACCCCCCATTTATGGTATCAGAGCCATACTTTCCTTGGCTTTGAAGAGATAATCACTTAGGGTTCGTTTGACAAAAAAAAATTTTTGGTTTTCAGTTTTTTAAAGAGCAGTTTAATTTTTTTTTTATATAAAAACAAGTGGGTGTTTGATAACCCCTTTTTTTTTGAGGTTTTTTTTTTTTGGTGTTTGGTAACCCTTTTTATTTTGACCTTTTTTTTTTGGTGGTTTGCGGTGGCGGTGGTGGTGGCCGGCGGCCAGAGGTGGCTGCCGGTGGTGGTGGCCGGCGGCCGGAGGTGGCTGCCGGTGGTCGCCGACAGTGGTCGCCGGCGGCCAGAGGTGGCAGTCGGCAGTCTCGGCGGTGGTCATCGGCGGCCGGAGGTGTTCGCCGGCGGCCAGAGGTGGTCGCCCGCGGCCGGAGGTGGCTGCCAGCAGTCTCCGGCGGTGGTCGCCGGCGGCCGGCAGTGGTCGCCTGAGGTGGCTGCCGGCGGTGGGAGGGTGGTGGTCTAAGAAAAAAAAACCAAAAGTGAAAAAAAAAACCAGTTTCTGGAGTTTTTTTTTTTACTCTTCAGTTTAAAAACTGGTTTTTAAACTGAAAAAAAAAATGGTTACCAAACGCTCCTTTTTTTTTCAGTTTTTAAAAACTGAAAAAAAAAAAAGGAATTTTTTTTTGTCAAACCTAGCCTTAGTAAAGGAGAATGCGAAGTAACCCAGAGCAAGTAGCCCCTTCTTATCAATTATCATGAGTAATTTACCTAGACCTGCTAATCCTACTTTTTATTCTACTTTTACTGAAGACTATGAAGAATATGCTGCACACCCTAGACAATTTGATACTTTTTATTTTGCTCTAGATCATATAAACACAGTAAATGATAGAATTAGAGTAAATTTAGATTCTGGTAGACATAGAATTATTAGAAATCCTTTAACGATATATTTCAGGCACTCTGCAGAATTAGATCTTTATACAAATAGAATGAATGACTATTTAGAAAAACTTCTAAGACAGCATATAGATTCACTAGATCAAGAAAACAATAGTAGATATATTATTAGGTATGTAGAACAGATCTTAGGAAGACCAATAGGCACAATACCTCCAAATAATAATAATAATAATGACTAACAATAATTCAACAAATAGATCAAGTTCCTCTAGACATATGGCACCTACTTATATTAGTAGTACAGAAGAACGTTTTGAAGCTAATTACGTTGAATTTCGTAGATTTTTAGTAGCTTTAGAAATTATCACAGATGCAAATGAACAAATTAGATCTAATATTTCACAACATACTTTACCTTTAAAATACAGTCCTTTAAGAAGTTATATTAGTACTTTCACAAATGTTTCAGCCATAACAATAGGTATAAACCAGTATTTAAAACATTTAGTTGATTTTTATATATATTACCAAGACTTCGAAAACAACAATTATTATCGTAGTGAATATATAACACACAGAATTACTAGACCTAATTTTGATAGATTTAGAGCAATAATCGATAGACATGAAGCCACAGCTTTAGGAAACATAACAGATCACATAAGTTTTCTACAAATAACAAATAATATAGAAAGTACAGATTCTGATAGTTCTAGTAGTAATGAAGAACCCAATAGCTTACATATACCAGATTAATGACAGATAGAAATTTAAACACTGAGCCTTATCAGGAACCTTTTAGTTTTGATGGATTTAGAACAGTTAGAAACAAGTTCTATAGATACCCAAATCACCACAAACAATGTTAAATTCAATTTAATGAATGAAGTACCTTACGTCCTTATGGAAGAAGGTGAAAATTCAGGCACTACAAATAATAATGACGGAGGCAGATTTTATACTACTCAACCACATACAAGACCACGTTATCCTTATGGTAATATACCTAGAAATAGTGCAAACATTGAACATAGTAGATCTGAAAGACCAAATTATAAACCTAGAGGTAAAAGACATCCAGGTTTTGCCGGAAAACAGATCGCTCCGATTAGATTTTGTGACTTCGTTAAACCAATCGTCAATCCTTGCGGACCTGCCAGAGGCATAACGACGTCTGGTATCCGTCAACTAATCAAAATCGGAGGTAGAAGAGTCCCCGGTTGGACCGTGATCCATTGTGGATTAAAGTATAATTTTGATTAAAACGAAGCGGAATAAAGAGATGATTTAGAAAAGATATGGCGAAAACTTAGAGAGAGAGAGAGTCTTTATCGAAGATTTATTTTTAAAATTTCAGGATGCTGGGTAGGTCTTGTCTAGATTAAATCTCAGAATGCTGGGTTGAATTATCAGAGTTTTCTTTCTAGGCTAAAAACTCAGGGCATGCGTTAGTCTGCGGGCTTTCAACGCCATCACTCGGCAATAACCCTGAATGACTCGCTCCCACTATTGTTTTGAACCCATAAAGAAGACTCTGGAAATCCGTTTAGAAGCATAATCGATTTAGATCGGTTTTGCCGAAAAACAGATCGCTCCGATTAGATTTTGTGACTTCGTTAAACCAATCGTCAATCCTTGCTGACCTGCCAGAGGCATAACGACGTCTGGTATCCGTCAACTAATCAAAATCGGAGGTAGAAGAGTCCCCGGTTGGACCGTGATCCATTGTGGATTAAAGTATAATTTTGATTAAAACGAAGCGGAATAAAGAGATGATTTAGAAAAGATATGGCGAAAACTTAGAGAGAGAGAGAGTCTTTATCGAAGATTTATTTTTAAAATTTCAGGATGCTGGGTAGGTCTTGTCTAGATTAAATCTCAGAATGCTGGGTTGAATTATCAGAGTTTTCTTTCTAGGCTAAAAACTCAGGGCATGCGTTAGTCTGCGGGCTTTCAACGCCATCACTCGGCAATAACCCTGAATGACTCGCTCCCACTATTGTTTTGAACCCATAAAGAAGACTCTGGAAATCCGTTTAGAAGCATAATCGATTTAGATCTGGAAAAACCTGGAGTAAGCATAATCATTTTTCAAACAAATTTTATAAAAAGAGTCTCTCTTTCCCAAGTAAATGCCATATGATTTCTAATCAAAACTATATTAAGTTGTTTTTAGTCATATTAGACTCTGAGATAACCCGTTTCAGTTCATAGAATGATTTTCACCATAGAGCGTTTTCACCCCAGAATATTAAACAAGTTTAAAAGAGTATGAGACTTACTTGATAAATTGCTAAGTACTTGAACTTGAACTCGTGATGTTTATATGGAAAGGTAAGATAGCATATGAAAGGCAGAGAGATTTTTGAGAGAAGGAATGCTTGATTGCAATTGAAAACTTCGTGTTTGTACAAATGAATTCTGCCTCATTATATAGGCAGAAGAAAGCTAGCTACAGGGCCTTACATGATTTCCTAGACTTTACAGGTGTACTACTGGACGAAAAAGCTTTATGGGACTACATTACAAAATACTTTAAACGAAAGTCATAAAGCCTAAAAAAGTAAATAGTAAGCCTAAAAAGCTAAGATGCTCTGTCTGTTTATGGGACTACATTACAAAATACTTTAAACGAAAGTCATAAAGCCTAAAAAGTAAATAGTAAGCCTAAAAAGCTAAGATGCTCTGTCTGTACTAATAAGTCTGATAAGTCTGCTGCTCTTGTCTTCTTCCCATTGACAGAAAGATGCCGTGTCAAGTCTTCTTTATTGTCTTGTCATATTTATCTCTTCTTTTTCTGCCGACGTGATAAGTCTGAAAAGAGAGATGCTCTAATTGTCTAGTCTGGGGACTAGTCTTCAGCCTTTGGTTCTGTTTCTTCAGTAGTTGGTGCTTCTTCTGAAGATTCACTGGAAATAACAGGGCTTGGACTTGGTCTCTGAGCGTCTTGAAATAAAGGGTCTTCATAGAATCTGCTATCAGTTGTGACAGATTTCTTGAAATCTTCCACTGCCTTGTCTGGCCCCATCGTGTGAATGTTGCTAAAAGTTTTGCTGATAATATCAGCAAATGCTTCTACTACCTGCTTCTGGACCGAATATGCTTGTCTCTTTGCTTTCTTTTTGTTTCTTTTTATTTGTTCCGTTTTACCCAAACGGACAGGGGTTTCAGGGATTAATTTGCCTTTTCCAGATACCTGTTTCTCTGGGCTAGGAGTTCTTTCTCCAGAATAAGACGATTGTCTGATTCTACTTTAAATTGTATAATGTTAGGATAAAATTTTTCTAGATAATAGGTCTGCAATGGAGTTATCAACTCCTTTAATATGCTGCCACTCTATTTTATCTATTCTATAATTACTTAAGGATGTCATAAATTTTAACCATCTATTGGTATATCTAGAATCTTTATTCTTATTATATCTTACTATGGCTTCACAATCTGTCCTAATGCAAAACTCATATTTGGATATTAAAAGTGCTTTAAAGTGTTCTAAGGCGTAAACTATTGCAAGTAATTCGTAATCTAAACTAGTCAAATACTGATTACTCTCTTTATACTTGCCACTAGAATATCTACATATCCTTTCTTCTTTTTTATTACTATATTTATTAGGTTTGCAGTATAAAACTGCTCCCCATCCATCTTTGCATCCGTCTGTCTGGACTATAAGATAATCTGTATCTAAGGGTAGATATAGGTCTAGTAATTTTTTAACCTGTTCCTTTATAGTTCTAACGAGTCTGATATCTTCTATATTAAAATGTCTTTGTCCATTTTTACGGGTTTTATTGTATAGAGGACCTATTAATTTACTAAGATCTTTGAAGTACATCCTAGCTTGATTAATTAATCCTAAGAATGCCTGGATTTGTTTTAAACCTTCTAATTTGTCAGGAAAGTCTAAAATCTTTTTAGCTATATGCTCTTGTAATTTAATCTTGCCATTTCCTATTTCCATTCCTAAAAATTTTACACTTGTTTTAAATAGTTCTACTTTCTTTTTACTAAGAATTAAACCATGTTTATTAAAAAGTTTAAAAACTAAATCTAAATGTGATAAATGTTCAGTTTCGTTTTTACTACAAACTAGAATATCATCTATATATACTAGAATGAAATCATTATAAGGTCTAAAAATGTCATCCATTTTACGTTGGAAGATACTTGGTGCAGTCTTAAGGCCAAAAGGCATGACTAACCACTCATATAGACCTTCAGGTGTAGTAAATGTTGTTCACTTAGTGTCTTCAGGCCACATTTTAATTTGATAAAAGCCTGATTTACAATCGAATTTGCTAAAAATCTTTTTGCCTTGAATTTTATTTAAAAGGAAGGTCCTGTTTGGAATATTATAACTATCGTCTTTTATATTGTCGTTAAGTCTTTTGTAGTTTATTACGATTCTACTTTTACCTCTTAGTATTTCTGCGTGATTTCTAACTATGAAAGCTGCAGATCTATGAGGACTATTGCTGGGTCTAATTACTTTTAATTCTGTTAGGTCTTTAATGTGCATTTTAAAGTCATCTGTATCTAAACTACTTGCTTCTATATTGGCAGTCTTAACAATATAATCGGGATTTATAATGTCAAGCTTACAATATATTTGGTTTAAATCCCACCGTTTGATAGGATCTTCTCCTATAAAAGGGAGTTTGTCTATTGCTTTAAGAATATCATATTTATTTGTAAAATAGTTTATTAAATTATAGCTAATTTTATCTAGATTGTAAATGTCTAGATCTATATTATATCTCATTTTCATCTTCTATTAATTCTTCTATTCTTAAACATTCATTTCTTATATCTAGATTAGTTAAGCAACAATTTGTTTTTCCATTATTACAGTCTTCACATATTTTGTTTTTGCCTTTTATATTAACATATTCCCCACCACGCTTC
This sequence comes from Escallonia rubra, assembly GCA_033065855.1. NCBI lineage: Eukaryota > Viridiplantae > Streptophyta > Magnoliopsida > Escalloniales > Escalloniaceae > Escallonia > Escallonia rubra. The sequence continues at coordinate 17,072 of JAVXUO010001607.1, forward strand.
TGAGCGTACTCTGATGGAGTGTCAATGTTAATGGGTGTATGCGTGACATTTTGTGCTATTTGAATGAAGTCTTTAGTAATTGTTAACGTATTATTGTCGTTTATTAAAAAATTTATTCCTAAAATTATCTTTCCTTCTGAGTGTGCAACGGGTGCACAAAAGGCTTGTTTAAGATTATAAGGTTTGCTTTGTGTGTTGCATGGTGTAAGAAAAGTAATAGCGGCATTTGTAATATATTCAGAATATTTAATTAGATTGCCTGAAAATCCTATTCCAATTAAAGGTTCTTCGAAAGTTTCTACGTGAGATAGATCAGCTAGGCTTGGATCTATAACAGTAATAGTGCAACCTGTATCTATTATGGCATTTGTTTCTATTAGTTTGTTATAATGTCTTATTTGTACCCTAGTAGTTATAAGGTTATTAAATCTTGCCTTAGTGCAGAATTTTTCTATTTTAAAGTCTTGTTGAATTTGTTGAATTAATTGTTTATTGTTTCCTATGATTAGTTCATCTTCATGCCTCTGTTTTAAGGTTTCTTCTATTTGAATAACCTTTTGTTCTAAGAACTCTAGTCTCCTATTAACATTTTTATCATAATAAGTGTCTTTATTTGTCTTTGGTTCTAAGGGTTTGATAATATCTATGTTATATTTTTGTTTTATGCATTTTACGCATGCTTCTATATAACATATTTCACACTTACATCTTACTCTAATCGCTGGAAACCAATTGCATATATAGCATGGTGTTGTATCCATACCTTTTTCTATTTGCCATTGGTCTTGTATGTGGTTGAGTAGTATAAAATCTGCCTCCGTCATTATTATTTGTAGTGCCTGAATTTTCACCTTCTTCCATAAGGACGTAAGGTACTTCATTCATTAAATTGAATTTAACATTGTTTGTGGTGATTTGGGTATCTATAGAACTTGTTTCTAACTGTTCTAAATCTATATTTAGCTATAAATTAAAGTTTTCTGGTTCTATAGAATCTAGTATGCTTTCCATTTCTTCTACTAATAATCTATTTTGTTCATCTAAAGTTTTATGTTCTTTTCTAATCTGATCTATTTCTTGTATAGCTGTGTTAATTTTTTGATCTAATGTTGTTTTATAATTTATTTCAGGGTCTATTCTATCTATGCTGGGAATTTTAGGAGAAGGGTTAAAGCTGATATCTAATTCTTTTAAACTATCAGGAATAGTGTTGTTTAGATTAGGTTGTATAGTATATTCAGGTTGATTGAATATATCTAGACTGTCTTCTTCTTCTGTAATTCGTATAAAGTTTTGTAATTGTTCTAAACTTAATCCTTTTCCTATGAAAGTAGTTCCTATAGATTGATTTAGAATTTTTATATCTAAATTGTATAAGATATCAAAGTCTTTGTAACTATACATTTTCTACTTCTTCTGGAATGTCATTGTCTTCTAGATGAGTATTTGCTTCTACATAATTTGTAAATCTTACCGACATTCTTCCTGAAGCATTTCTATACCATAAGTTATCTGTAGGTATTATACTATTATTAGAGCTAGTTTCAAGTAGTTTATCTACTTGCCATTCTTGTCCTGAATTTTCTAATGGATCTACTCTATAAGGTGGTAAGAGTCTAATACCTCTATTTATAATGAATTTTGCAGTGTCATCTATGGTTAATTTATATCCTACTTGACTGTTTTGCGTTAATTTTCCTATAAATGTGGTGCAAATTAAAAGATTTTTGCCGTGTTGAAAATCTTCATAACCTTTAGTCATTATCTTAATTTTTATGTTTTTAGCAAAATCTCTGGTATTTATACAAAAATCTGGTGCACAATAAAATATGCCACCATTGTTGTTTATGTCAACTTCTATAGCTCCCATTATGGCTTGTTCACTAGAAAATCGATCGTCTATTATTGCTAAAAATACTTTAGCTCCTGTATCTCTTCTAGTTAAACCTTTTACTCCTATGACAATTAAGCCTATATGTGTTAAATTAAAATTTCCTCTAATTAACTCATTTTCAGAGTCAGGGTGTATTAAATTAACACTAGCTACATCTTCTCCTACACATCTATTTTGTGTTTCTCTATAATGCATAAATAGTCTAGTTTGACTAAGTTGAGAATGGTGTTGATAAAGTATTTGAGGGGATATTAAATCTAGTCTGTTTTGTCTAAATTGTTCAATTTGTCTATCAATGTCAATTATTTGTTCTAAAGAAACTAAGGGTACCGAAGGTGTTCTAAAAAGTCTAAGAACTCTGTTTTGTAATGTATTTTCATTACGTCTCCTGGTCTCAGTGGCTAAAACTTCTGTTCTAGTCCTATCTTCTATATTTCCTCTTCCTAAAATATGACTATTGTGACTTGTCATAGACTAAAAATTTCAGATTGTCTTGTGTTTTAAATTTCTTTTTAGGTTTATCTACAGTTACATTATCTAATTTTTTGCATAAACTGTCTATATCTATTTGAGTTTCTGTTTTAGGATGATCTAGATATGAATTCATTTTAAAAGTTAAAGTATCTATTTTTTCTAAACATTTTATTAATAACATTATAATAACGTTATTTTGTTTTCTATTAGTTATTTCGTTTGGCGTTCCTATGGTGTTTTTGGTTAAGCCTTCAGCTGGACATAAGTATTTTGTCTGATCTGTAAAAACCTTTTTGTAATCTGAATAATTTTCGTATTCGTTATTCATTTATATTCTAATCCTTGTATATTAAAATAATGTCTTAAGTTTTCTTCTAACTTACTAGTTTGTTTTTCTAGTCTTTCTATCATTGTTATAGATTTTTCTAATTCTATAGTTTGTTTATTTAGTTTATCTAGTATGATTTCTATTTTAGCTTCACTATGTTTTGACTTATCTGAAGATTGTTTGAAAACATCTTTCATATAATCTAGATTTTCTCTAATTGTTTTTAAACTTTTAGTATCTGTTTGAAGATTAACAATTTCTAATTTGTTTGTCGTAATTTATATTCCACTATAAGTGTTGTCTAGATTAGCCAGGGCTTCATCATCCCAAGGATAATCATTATCGTCTTCATTATAATTTAAATAATCGTCATAGTCTAAATCTGATTCTAACTGTAAATTAGACATATTGTTTATGATTTCATTAGGTACACCTAAGCTTTCTAAGGCTGTATGTTCATCTAATTCTCTAATTCTTCTATGGAACTCAATATAATATAAAGAGTTATTTTGTTGGTCTTTTAATTGTATATAAAAACCTATAAGATGTTGAGAGAAGATATCAAAGTCTTCTAACAATAAGTCTAAGTTTAGAAAATATCTTATATAAAAAGATAAGGGATTGTATAATAAAGTAATGGAATCTGTGTCTATGTAATGTTTTAGTCTTTCATTTGTATGATCTATTGTTTCTAAGGCTGTATAGAATTTATGAAAGGTGTCTAATATATCTGAAGTAGTTTGTTGATCGACGTTAAAATTGTTTATCATGTCTAAAACTAAAAGGTTCCTAATAAGGCTCAGTGTTTAAATTTCTATCTGTCATTAATCTGGTAGATGTAAGCTATTGGGTTCTTCATTACTACTAGAACTATCAGAATCTGTACTTTCTATATTATTTGTTATTTGTAGAAAACTTATGTGATCTGTTATGTTTCTTAAAGCTGTTGCTTCATGCCTATCGATTATTGCTCTAAATCTATCAAAATTAGGTCTAGTAATTCTGTGTACTATATATTCACTACGATAATAATTATTGTTTTCGAAGTCTTGGTAATATATATAAAAATCAACTAAATGTTTTAAATACTGGTTTATACCTATTGTTATGGCTGAAACATTTGTGAAAGTACTAATATAACTTCTTAAAGGATTGTATTTTAAAGGTAAAGTATGTTCTGAAATATTAGATCTAATTTGTTCATTTGTATCTGTGATAATTTCTAATGCTACTAAAAATCTACGAAATTCAACATAATTAGCTTCAAAACGTTCTTCTGTACTACTAATATAAGTAGGTGCCATATGTCTAGAGGAACTTGATCTATTTATTGAATTATTGTTGGCCATTAAGATTATTATTATTAGTAGACGTTATGGCTTGTGGCTAAAGGTCTCCCTAAAATTTGTTCTACATACCTTGTAAAATATCTACTATTGTTTTCTTGATCCATAAGCTCTATATGATGCCTTAGGAGTTTCTCTAAATAATCATTCATTATGTTAGTGTAAAGTTCTAACTGATTAGAATAATTTAGATATGACGTAAGAGGATTTCTAATTATTCTATGTCTACCAGTGTCTAAAAAGTATCTAAGACTTTGTTTAAATCATTAACAAAATCTAAAGCAGCATAAAAAGTATTAAATTGTCTAGGATGTGCAGCATATTCTTCATTGTCTTCAGTAAAAGCAGAATAAAAAGTAGGATTAGCAGGTCTATGGATTTAATACTATATATACTCTGACTAAAAACAACTTAATATAGTTTTGATTAGAAATCATATGGCATTTACTTGGGAAAGAGAGACTCTTTTTATAAAATTTGTTTGAAAAATGATTATGCTTACTCCAGGTTTTTCCAGATCTAAATCGATTATGCTTCTAAACGGATTTCCAGAGTCTTCTTTATGGGTTCAAAACAATAGTAGGAGCGAGTCATTCAGGGTTATTGCCGAGTGATGGCGTTGAAAGCCCGCAGACTAACGCATGCCCTGAGTTTTTAGCCTAGAAAGAAAACTCTGCTAATTCAACCCAGCATTCTGAGATTTAATCTAGACAAGACCTACCCAGCATCCTGAAATTTTAAAAATAAATCTTCGATAAAGACTCTCTCTCTCTCTCTCTAAGTTTTTGCCATATCTTTTCTAAATCATCTCTTTATTCCGCTTCGTTTTAATCAAAATTATACTTTAATCCACAATGGATCACGGTCCAACCGGGGACTCTACTACCTCCGATTTTGATTAGTTGACGGATACCAGACGTCGTTATGCCTCTGCCAGGTCCGCAAGGATTGACGATTGGTTTAACGAAGTCACAAAATCTAATCGGAGCGATCTGTTTTCCGGCAAAACCCCCTATATATATACATATACATATATATATATATATATATATATATATATATATATATATATATATATATAAAGCGAATATGTTGCTAGCCTTAGGCAAGTTGCCTAAGGCTAGACAATAAAACTATGTGGTTTTGACACATTATTTCTCTTTCTGTTAGTTATCTCTTCCCGTCAATTTCTCATCAGAGAACACAGCAGCCCATCTCCGGCTGTCAGCCTCTCTCCCTAGCCGTCGACAATTGCCCACAGCAAAAATCACCATCTGCCAACGCCAACCACAAAAGTCACCATCTGCCGACCATTTTTCTTCCGACTCCAACAGCCACTACAAATTGCCCACCTCGCCTATCGCCGACGATGTTCCATACCAGGGAAACCACCATTTTTGTCCCTCTCTCCTCCCATCGTAATAGTGAATCAGCCACTACCCCGCCCAATTTCCCACCTCTCCACACTGTTGCTCATCCACAAAGTCGCCCATCGAACGAAATCTCCATCACCGGCCCTTTTCCTCCCACCGTAATATTGAGCAACCCTTACCATCACAAATCACCGCTGGCCGTCGCTCATCGCCCAGTCGCCGGCGACCTTCCTTACCAGCGAACCACCGTTGCCGCCCTTCTCTCATCCTTCAACATCTACGAAATCACCATTGCCACCCCTCTCTCCTTCAACCACAACAGTGAATCATCGCTGCGGCAGACCATTCACCACCTGCAACATCGCCGAACCACCATTGCCGCAAGAATCACAAACCAACCACCATTACATCACACAAACCCATGACCGCCCCCCTAAATTCCAAAATTTTAGAGATGAATACATTAATTTTGACTTAAATTTTTTGACTATGAATTTCTCAAATTGGCTTGTCTGCGACAACGGTGGGTGGTATGTCGGCAATGGAGGCTGGCCGCTACGGAGGCTGACGATTGGTTGAGGTCGTAGTGCCCACTTCTGTGATGTAGCGGGAGGAGAGAGAGCCGGCAGTAATGGGTTTCTGTATTATGGCTGTTGTTTGTGAGTGGAGGCAGACCGACAGAAGACGGAGGTGACAATAATGAAGAGGGATGACGAGCGACGTAGGGCAGAGATAAAAATGGCGTAATCTAATTTACGAGGAGGAAGGACCAGCTGTGGTGTGGGTCTCTCTACAGGGGCTGTTGTTAGTGATAATGGGGGTGGTGGATCGCTGTTGTGGAGGCTGGTCGACAAAGGTTACTGGCGATGTAGTATGGGTGGATATGATGAATGAGACAGAATGACAGGAAAAGAGAAAAAACTAAAAGAGAAGAGTTAAAACTACGAGTTTTATTGTCTAGCCTTAGGCAACTTGCCTAAGGCTAGCAACATATTCGCTTTCCCAAATATATATATATATATATATATGGAAGCTGATCTGTTGATAGCGCTAGCAACTTAATCCAAGTTGTTAGCGCGATCTGGCCGTCTACGCGCGAGAATGGACGGCCAGATCGCGTGCCACGACCAGTATTTTTTTCACCCGTCCGCTACATAATGTAGCGGACGATGAAAAACCGTCCGCTACATTATGTAACGGACGGCCAAACAGCGCTAGCAACTTGCTAGCGCTATCAACGGATATATATATATATATATACATGTATATATGTATATACATATATATATATGTATATATATATGTATATATGTATATACATATATGTATATATATGTATATACATATATGTATATATATGTATCTATATATATATATATATATATATACATATATGTATATATATATAGATACATATATATGTATATAGATACATATATGTATATATATGTATATATACATATATACATATATATACATATGTATATACATGTATATACATGTACATGTATATGCATGTATATACATATGTATATACATATATATACATGTATATACATATATACATGTATATATATATATATATATATATATATACATGTATATATATATATATATAGGGGAAAAAGAATATAAGGCTAGCCTCACGCAACTTGCGTGAGGCTAGCGGCAAATACTACGTAGTTTCATTAAAAAAATGAAGTCAGATGTTAGTCATTTTTCACTCTCTCTCCCCTCTCACACCCCCCTGCCTTTTTCCTCTCCATCTCTCTGTCGCAGCCTAGCAGCAACCACCGCCCAACCTTCCCCAATCACCGCCCTAACCATCACCAATCCCAGCCACCGTCACCAATCACCGCCCCAACCACCGCCCAACCTTCCCCAATCACCGCCCCAACCATCACCAATCCCGGCTACCATCACCAATCCCGGCCACCATCACGCCCACCGACACCTATCCTGCTGCCGCGACAGTACATCACCAACACCACAGATAAACACCGTCACAAGCCACTGTAACCTGCACCATCACACCCATCATCTCCAAAGCAGAAACCCACCTTCCACCTTCCACCGTCACAAGCCACTGTAGCCACCACAGCTGGAACAGGCTTCTTCTTCCCATTACCCCCACGCCCACGTACCATCACAAGCCATCGCCTCATTGTAGAAACCCAGCACTGCCGCCGGCCACTTCACAGAGCCAAGCAGCACCTTATAGCTTGAAGGCTAGCCTCCGTCGCCGGCCATTTCAAAATTCGGCCACCGTCACTAGCCGCAGTAGCCAATCACCGCCTCAATCTTGGATTTTAAAATTTGAAAACCATATTTCTGAATTTTGAATTGGATTTCGTAGATTATAATCTTCGTTGGATTTCTTAAATTGGGGATCATCGAATTGGGATTCTTGTTTCAAACTAATCATGCCAGACTGGTGGAGGAAAATGGGTGGCCTCGATGGTTATATGTGGTATCGGCGGTTAAAATGGAGGGTCACTGGCAATGGAGTCTGGCCGGCGCCACCACAGATATGTGTTGGGGAAGTTGAGAGAAAACAAAAAGAGAAAATTAGAGGTAGAGAGACAGGGAGGAGAGGAAAACCGGGGGAAGGGGGAGAGAGAAAGAAAAAGTGAAAAACAAAACTTTGTTATGTTTATTTGATCAAAACTACGCCGTTTTAGTCGCTAGCCTCACGCAACTTGTGTGAGGCTAGCCTTATATTCGCTTTCCCCATATATGTATACACATATATGTATGTATATATATATATATGTGTGTGTGTGTATATGTGTGTGTGTGTGTGTATACATATATGTATACACATATATATGTATATATACATATATATATATATATATATGTGTGTATACATATATGTATATATATATATATACATATATATATATATATATGTGTGTATACATATATGTATATATATATATATATATATGTATATATGTATACATATGTATATATGTATACATATATATACATATATCTATATATATGTATATATGTATACATATATGGATATATATACATACGTATATGTATATATATATATATATCTATATATATATATACATACGTATATATATATATATATATATATATATATACGTATATGTATATGTATATATACATACGTATACATATATCTATGTATATATACATATGTATACATATACATATATGTATATATACATACATATATGTATATACATATACATGTACATATATATATATATATATATATATATATATATGTATACATGTACATATATGTATATATATATATGTATATATATGTATACATACATATATATACATATATATACATATATGTACATGTATACATATATATATATATATATATATATATATATATATATATAGACCGTGTACCATAGTGGATAAAAGCATAGTACAGATAAAAGTACAGCGGAATAGAGAGATGATTCAGAGAGGACATGGCAAAAACTTTAAGGGCAGAGAGAGAGAGAGTCTGGGTTAAAAATCCTTAATTTTCAAAAGTTCAGGATGCATTCATTCTTTGAGTAAAATGGTCTAGATTTATAAAGTATCTAAGATGCCATTTATAAAGTATTTGTTCATATCTACTTCTATGGCTCCTATTATGGCTTGTTCACTAGAAAATTTGTCGTCTAGTATAGCTAGAAATACTTTTGCTCATGTGTCTCTTATAGTTAACCTTTTTATTCTTATAACAATCAAACTTATATGTGTTAAATTAAAATTTCCTCTGATTAATTCATTTTCAGAGTCCGGATGTATTAGATTAACACGTGCTACAACTTCTCATATACATCTATTTTGTGTTAGATACAATACCGTGCTATATATGCACATGGTATCCAGCAATTAAAGTAAGATGTAAATGCGAGTTATGTTATAAAGAAGAATGCACAAAATGCATAAAACAAAAATATAACATAGATATTATCAAACCTAAAGAGCCAATTGCAAATAAAGACATTTATTATGATAAAAATGTTAATAGAAGATTAGAATTTTTAGAACAAAAGGTTATTCAAATAGAAGAAACCATTAATCAAAAACATACAGAAAAGTTAATCATAGGAGAAAATAAACATTTAATTCAAGATATTCAAGACTTTACATGATTGCCTATGGTTTACAGGTGAATCAGAGAGGACATGGCAAAAACTTTAAGGGCAGAGAGAGAGAGAGTCTGGGTTAAAAATCCTTACTTTTCAAAAGTTCAAGATTATGCTCTAAGGTGAAAAGCATTCTATGAACTGAAAAGGATTATCTCAAAGTCTAGTATAACTAAAAACAACTCAATATAGTCTTGATTAGAGATCATGTAACACCCCGATACTTTTTCTGATCTAATTAGAAATTTTAGCGGCGAATATATTTTTAGCGTCGATATTTTTTTTATTTATATTTTTATTTAACAACACCTAGTGCGATTAGTGTAAGCAGGGTCACGTAGCAACCGCTATATTTTTTTTTTTCCTAACACAAAGTATCGTTAATATTTATTTTGGACCGCTTTGCGATAATAAAAGTTCCGGGTAAAAATTAGAATAACTAACGAGAGCTTAGGGGCTTTTTGGTAGTTTTCCAATTTAGGGTTTGTTTAATTATATAGAAGAGTCTGTTAGAGCAGCCGCCCACCCCACATTTTTATCTTCTCTGGTTTGCACGACTGAGAAAGAGAGAGTTTCAGAGAGAGACAGAAAGAAGGCTTGGAGAAGAGGCAGTTTTTTCGGCGATCGGATTGTTTTTGTTCGGTAAGTCTTCTAGCTGATTTCTCCTATTTTATGCATTGTAAATGGGGTCTGTAAGGAGTTTCGCAGGGTAAATTTTCATGATTTGCTTGATGGATGTTTATCGTGGGATAGGGTATGTGGGTTACGGTAGTGTGCATTGGCGGAAAATGGGTGCGAGTTGTAACGGAGGGATGGAGTTTGCCGTGGTTTGTGGTCCGGCACAGCCATGGTCCTATCGAGATGAGCAATGAAATGGAACAGCCATAGTGCGTGGTGCACGGTGGTGTGCAAGTTGTTTTGCGTGGGTATGATGAGAGTATGGGGCTGTGTTTATTTTTGGTGTTCCTTTGTGTATTCTTGTGGCTTGTGTGAGTGAGGGAGAAGGGGAAGGGAGACCACTGTAGGGCAGCACTTTTGAGGTGGGTTTGTAGTAAATTGTAGGCATGCGAACTGGATTGGTGTGTGTGGGTGAGTAGGTGCCAGTGGGTTCTGGGTTTGGAGAGAAGGTTTGGGCAGAGGTCTTTAGTTAGAGCTGAGGCAATCTTCACACAAAAAGACTTGTTGACAGCACATGGTCCGGAAAAGAAGATGTTCGTCAATGCTGCTGTATATCATGCGTACGCGGCAAAGTGGTTTGGCTGCCAGCAGTAGTAATCCATTAATTTACTGGCGACATAGGGACACATTTTGAATCTTATGGTCTTGACCCAGGAGAGTATGGATTTGTTTTTAGTGTGTGTATTATGGGGAGTAAAAAGGTGAGTGCAGTGTGTGAGTTTGTGGTGTATGTGTGTCTGCGTGTGTCAATCTTTAGTGCACAGCCTGTGTGAGTTTTGGTGTGTTTCATTGAGAGGAATTTATGTGAATGAGTGAAGGAAGTGCATCGGTAAGAACAGTTGTAAGGTGTTGTGTAGATGTATGGGTGTTGTAAATTAGTGTGTGTATGTGGGTGTATATATATATAGGCCTGTGTGAGTGAAGTGGTGCTTGTGAGTGTGTGGAACCAAATTAAAAGGTGAGTGAGCAGGGAGTATGGCAGTGGGTGTGGAGAAATATGAGTGTGTTTTGTTGTGTGTTTGTGTGTGTGTGTGAATGAGTGAAAGTAGTATAGATGTGTGTGTGTATAGGGAATGAATGACCCAGGCATGTGAGTGAGTTTGTTTCTGGGTTTTGGACAGCAGAGAAGGAGGAGGAGGTTCAACAGTGATGGGTCTCTACAGCAAAGATGGTACACTGTGCATGAACAGTTGCACAACGTGGCTATTGGATATTGTACGGTTGTCCAAAAATTCTGAAAATTTACAGGATGGGTCTTAGTACAATATTATAGTTTCTGTCAAAATTTCATATTTTTCTGATATTGTATGTATTTATTATATTTTCTCTAAATTCAGACATATAAAACTCTTTTGGAGCCTTCAAACCCATGAAAATGTTTTGGAAAAATTAAAGTAATGTTTCTATAGCATAATAAAGACTCAGTAAAAGTTTGATAATTTTTGGAGTTGATTTATTATCATTTTTCGTATCGCTTGGATTTTAGCCAAACGAAAAATATAGAAATAGTTTTAGCGCCTTTTAAAATCCTGATTTTTATTCCTAAAATTTTTATACATATATTAAGGCTTGTATAAAAATTATGAGTCTTTATTTCCAGCTAGAAGCAGTTATGACAATTTATAAGTTTTTAGTGTATTTAAGGATATTATTTTTAATTCAAAAATATTCAAAAATTCAGAAAATTCATATTCTGACTTCTTATAAGGTTTTAAGCTATAAAAGTGTTTTATTTTAATTTATTTTGAATTTTGGGATATCAACACGCGTTCAGGATCGTACAGGGTTCTCGGTTAGGTTGGCCACGTGCGAGGCGCGTTTTGAGTTGAGCGATTTCGGGGTTAGAAGTGAGACGTGGGGGTATATGATATTAGGGTTATAGTATTGTAGCGTAAATTTTGTTCTGATAACTAATTTGCCCGATTTAGGTTAATTCAAAGGATTTGGATCGAGGCTGTTTAGCAGTGCATAGCTTGGACCGAGGTAAGGGATTTCTTCTGAAACCCAGTTTCCTCTATTTGTCCTCAGATATTTTTTTTTGAATTGTTATCGCTATTCTTTGGATTCTGTTATTTTGATAAAGTCGCATTGTTTGCCATATGAACCTTTGATTGAGCCTTAAAACGTTTATTGAAATTCTTATCGATGCTCATTAATTATTGTCCATCGAGCATTGAATAACATGTTGCATTATCGAAATGTTTTCATCCTGCATATTGACATGAGTTTCTGCGTTGGTGTGTTTGGCGGGAGTTGGTGTATTGGTGTGGGCTAGTGCCTTGACTGACTAGCCGGTGTATTAGTGTGGGCTAGTGCCTTAACGGACTAGTCGGTGTATTGGTGTGGGCTAGTGCGTTGATGGACTAGCCGGTGGAAAGTGTTAATGAGCATCGCCTTTGTGGCTTTGCTAAGTGATTACCCTGCACTGCCTGTGTGGCTTTGCAATTGCTCATGTTATTGTATTCGTGATCGTTTGCATCGTATCTGAAAAGCGTATTGATGTCTGATCGAACTAGTTATGATTCTTTTTTTTGAAAATCCTGATGAATTGCATCTGTAATTGTTTCGTAGTTTCTTTATTTGAGCGACCTTACTGAGCTCTCAAAAGCTCACTCCCCTTTGACTTCCTTTCTGCAGGTAGTAACCAGCGTTAGATTTCTTGAAATTGGACTAGAGGCAAGCGAGCGAGTAAATTTAAGTTACCATGTTTTTTTTCTATTAGAACCCCTGCGCGGGTGAAGAGTATTGTTTAAATTTTGTAGGATATCAGTTTGGTATTTTATTTATGAAATCAATTAAGAGTATGATTTCATTGAAGGTTAGTTGCTCTGATGATGGTTGTCCACTTTGGATAATGAGGACATATTCTCTTAGTGTATTTGATCGATTGAGTGTTAACATTTCGGAAAAATTCTGGGATGTTATAGATCATATGGCATTTACTTGGCCTAGAGAGACTCTGTTAACAAATTTTTGTTTTTGAAATGATTATGCTTACTCCAGGTTTTGGCCAGATTTTAAATCGATTATGCTTTTAAAACGAACTTTCAATGTTTTTCTTAAAGGTTTTAAACAAAAGTGGGAGTGAGTCTTTTAGGGTTATTTGCTGAGTGATGGCTTTGAAAACCCGTTGACTAACGCATGCCTTGAGTTTTTTTCCAAAGAGAAGAACTTTGGTAGTTCAACTTAGCATCCTGAGATTTAATCTAGTCAAAACCTATCCTGCATCCTGAACTTTTGAAAATTAAGGATTTTTAACCCTATTCGTGTTCTTATCAACATAGACTCCATAATAACAGACTTAAATGCATATTTAAAACATTTAGTAGAATTTTACGTATATTTTAAAGACATGGATAATAATAGTTATTATCATAATGAATACATAAGATTCAGAATTAGAAGACCAAATGTAGATAGGTTTAGGCTAATAACAGAAAGACATGAAGCAAATGCTTTGGAAAACATAACTGATCATATACATACAATACAGATAACTAGTAATGACAATAATAATATAGAAAATAGTATTGATGATAGTACTGATAGTAATGAAGATCATGACAGTATACACCTTCCAAGCTAATGACAGATAGAGATCTAAACTTAGAACCATATCAAGAACAGTTTAATTTTGAAGACATGATTAATAATTTTAATCTTGATCAACAGACTACCTCAGATATTTTAGACACCTTTAATAAATTTTTTACAGCTCTAGAAACAATTGATTTTACAAACGATAGAATTAAACATTTTATAGATACAGACTCATATACACTTTTATATAACCCATTATCCTTTTATATTAGATATTTTCTAAACTTAGACTTATTATTAGAAGATTTTGATATTTTCTTTCAACATCTTATTTGGTTTTTATATATATTTAAAAGACCAACAGAATAATGCTTTATATTATAGCGAATTTCATAGACGAATCAGACAGATAGATGAACAAACAGCCTTAGAAAACTTAGGCATCCCCACAGATATAATAAATAAAATAGAAACTCTACAAATAGAATCAGATAATGATTATGAAGATTACTTAAATTACAATGAAGACGATAATGATTATCCATGGGATGATGAAGCCCTAGCTAATCTAGACAACACTTTCGGAGGAATATAAATTTAATGTCCACAAAAAAATTAGAATATTTAAATCTTCAAACAGATACAAAGAGTATAAAAACAATTAGAGAACATTTAGATTATATGAAAGAAGTTTTTAAAAAATTTATAGAAAAATCAAAACAAAGTGAAACAAAGATAGAAGTTCTTCTAGAAAACTAAATAAACAATCTATAGAATATAAACATGAATTAGACAAATTTAAAATAATGATAGAAAAAATTAGAAAAACAAACAAATAAGTTAGAAGAAAATTTAAAACATTATTTTAAAATACAAGGATTAGAATATAAATGAATACTTCAATAAACTACGAAGAATATCCAGACTATAAACAAGTTATCATAGACGAAAACAGATACATAGCACCATCTGAAGGCATATCTAAAAATGTTGTAGGAACCCCGAATGATCTAATAAACAGAAAACAAAATAATATTATTATGATGTTACTGATAACTTGTTTAGAAAAAATAAATAAATTAGAAATAAAAACAAATTATACAAAAGAAAAAGAGGTTAATATAGATATAGATAATTTGTGCAAAAAAATTAGATAATATAACTATAGACAAACCTAAAAAGAAGGTTAAAATACAAAACAATTTGAAATTTTTAGTCTATGATAAGAAACAATAGTCATATTCTAGGAAGAGGAAATATAGAAGATAGAAATAGTACATAAGTTTTAGCCACTGAAACAAGAAGACGTAATGAAAATACAATGGGAAATAGAGTTCTTAGACTTTTTAGAACGCCATCAGCACCTATAGTTTCTTTAGAACAGATAATAGATATAGATAGACAAATTGAACAGTTTAGACAAAACAGACTAAATTTAATATCTCCACAATTATTATACCAACACCATTCCCAAGTAAGTCAAACAAGACTATTTATGCACTATAGAGAAACACAAAATAGATGTATAGGAGAAGATGCAGCAAGTGTTAATCTAATACATCCGGACTCTGAAAATGAATTAATCAGAGGAAATTTTAATTTAACACATATAGGTTTGATTGTCATAAGAATAAAATGGTTAACTAGAAGAGACACAGGAATAAAAGTATTTCTAGCTATGATAGACGACAGATTTTCTAGTGAACAAGCCATAATAGGAGCTATAGAAGTAGATATGAACAACAATGGTGGCATCTTTTACTGCGCACCAGATTTTTGTATAAATACTAGAAATTTTGCTAAAAACATTAAAATTAAGATAATGACAAAAGGATATGAAGATTTCCAACAAGGCAAAAACCTTTTAATTTGTACCACATTCATAGGAAAATTAACACAAAATAGTCAAGTTCGATATAAGTTGACTATAGAAGACACATCAAAATTTATCATAAATAGAGGAATTAGACTCCTACCACCTTATCGAATAGATCCGTTAGAAAATTTAGGCTCTATAAACCTCTCAATTCTTCGCTCAAGTACTTAGCTGCTTTCAAGTTAGTTTTTTATTTCTTTAAACTTGTTTATTATTCTGGGGTGAAAACGCTCTAAGGTGAAAAGCATTCTATGAACTGAAAAGGATTATCTCAAAGTCTAGTATGACTAAAAACAACTCAATATAGTCTTGATTAGAGATCATATGGCATTTACTTGGCCCAGAGAGACTCTGTTAACAAATTTTTGTTTTCGAAATGATTATGCTTACTCCAGGTTTTGGCCAGATTTTAAGTCGATTATGCTTTTAAAAACGGACTTTCAATGTTTTTCTTAAAGGCTTCAAACAACAGTGGGAGCGAGTCTTTTAGGGTTAGTTGTCGTGTGATGGCTTTGAAAAACCGTTGACTAACGCATGCCCTGAGTTTTTTCCAAAGAGAAGAACTTTGGTAGTTCAACCTAGCATCCTGAGACTTAATCTAGTCGAAACCTATCCTGCATCCTGAACATTTGAAAAATAAATGATTTTTTACCCAGACTCTCTCTGCTCTTAAAGTTTTTGCCATGTCCTCTCTAAATCACCTCTCTATTCCGCCGTGCTTTTATCTGTACTATGCTTTTATCCACTATGGTACACGGTCTAACCGGGGACTCTTTTCAGGCCAAACCCCTCCCCCTATTATATATATATATATGTGTGTGTGTGTGTGTGTGTGTGTGTGTGTGTGTGTATGAAGGGTACGTGAGGGTTAACGAATGACAAAATTTAAAGAGGTGCCACTAAAAGTCAGCGAAACAATTATAATTCTCGGCATGTTATGCTTGACAACTAAGGAAACAAACAATAGAAATCCGTCTATAGAAAACAAAAAAGAGACTCCACTTATAAGATATACATAAGTTAAGAAAATATAGTTGTACCAATGGCCTTTGTAGTGTGCTTGTGTAATATCTTAAAATAGTATTCTTTAGCTTTCAGCGACTGGCGTGCATTGGTAGTAGAATTATTTTAGTTTTGAGTGTTATTTCATGTTGTTGGATGCAATTAAAAAGCGTTATTAATTTATTATTTTTCTTGCATTGTTTTATATTTTTGTGCAATAAGTTACTATGTTCATGATATATAAATGCACCTGATCTTCACTTTGGTTAATTTGATAATCTTTTAAAAAAGTCTATAGAGCTCGAATTATGTGACACAATGAACAACTTATGAATGGTATCCATTTTTCTAATATTTAATTTATTGTTTAATATATTTTAGATTCTATGGGGTGCTATGCGTTGCATGCTTAGAGAATATCATCTTATTGTTGGAGCTAATTGAGAAGGATCAATAAATTTGTGTAGTATGAATTCTCATCATCTTAAGTAAGGTTCTAATACGACAACAAAAAAAATATTGGCACTAAAAGGTATATCTAATTTTATGTGCTAGCATTGATTATGGCCTAGAATGACCTACGCTTGCAGTAGCAGCACTTTCTACTTCGGGTGTTTACAAGCAATTTGCTCCGTTCTCAAAATGCTTTATCGTCGAATTAGTTTTGATCTTATTTGTCTATGGGCTTTACTTCTAATTTTAGCAACATTGTATATGTAAATTAGACGCCTTGAACTTGAAGAACCACTATAAGAAAAGACGTTTTTTGCGACGGATTTTTTTCCGTTGCTAAAAGACCTTTAAGCGACGGATGTTTCCGTCAGTGAAAATCCGTCGTTAAAGACTATTACCGACTAAACAAACTGTCGGTAAAAGTATTTAACGACGAATTTTGCCGGCTGTCTTTTAGTGACGGAAATACCGTCGATAAAACTTTTTTAGAAAATTAGTTTTTTTGGAGGGTTTTATTAAAAATTTAAGCGACGGAATGATACCGTCGCTAAAAAGTCCATCGGTAAAAGTCTTAATAAATATGACCTTCACCGACGGATGTCAACTCAACTAGAAGAAGATGAATTTTTAGCAAATTTTAAAGAAAACTATAATACAACATCTTCTTTAGATATTTCTAACTTAGAAGAAAGAAATACTACAACTAGTATTATAACAGAAGAATATAAAGAATCTAAAGATAGAGAAATTACTAAACAAAATATAAATAGCTTAATAAATGACATTAGAAGCACAAAAGATATAGATGATGAAACGTACGAAACAACATCTAATACTTCTCAGATTATGAATACTAAAGAAAATTTTAATCTAGTCCAAGAAACACCTTATGTGCTAATGGAAGAAGGAAATAGTTCAGGAACAACTAATAATAGTAATAGTAGATTTTTCACAACTCAACCAACAAATAGGCCACAATATAACTATGGAAATCTTCCTAGAATAAGTGGTAAACTAGAAAACAAAAATACAGATTATGGAAAACCTAGTTATAGGCCCGGAGGTAAAAAAACATCCTTTAGAACAAACCTTTAAGATACAAAAGGCAGCAGACCCTTTCATTCTAAATATTATTTTCGTAGATCCACAACAACATAATAATTATATACAAGTATGGAAAGACTCAGCCATAGCTAATTTCATGACAAAACAAATTGATAACATTAGTACAGGTGAAGAAATGATTAGATGTATGACACAATTTATAGGACCTATAACCAAAGCAAATTTTGATGAATGGAAGAATAGATATCCAAATGATTTAAAAGAACTGGCAGACTTAGGCCCTAATCCTTATAATTTTGTCAATACCATACATTTAATTCTAACAGGACAAAACCCTAATATAGGAGATACTCTACTACAAGACGAAGCAGCTAGAAAACTAGAACAAGTACATCTCTATAGTTGGCATAATATTAAGCCCTTTATGCAAGAATTTTATTATTATGCATCACAAAGTGGCAATATATGGAATGAAACTGTAATACTAAAATTTTTAAACAAGTTACCAGGAGCTCTAGGAAAAGAAATTTTAAATAAATATAGTGATTTAAAAAATAGTGTTGATTACAGACCATCATTAGGAGGAGTTTTTTAAGAAGTAATAAAAGAATTAATGGCCAAATGTACAAACATACAAATAGCTAGACAGCTTAAAAATGAGACAAATTTCTGTAAAGAAATATATACACCTCAGCATTGTGGCCAAGAAGAATATAAACCCAAATACACTAGAAAACCCTTTAAGAAACAACCTAGAAAAACTTATTACTTAAGAAAAAGCCATGCAAGAAAACCTTTTCTTAACCCTAGACATGTTAGAAAATATAATAATAGTAGAATTTATAAAAATAAGATAACCTGCTTTTCCTGTGGAGAACCAGACCATTTGAGTTCAAGTTGTCCTAGGAAACATAATAGTAGAAACTTTAAAGCTTTAATAGTAAATAATATTAATGAAGACCTTTTAGAAGTAGATGAAACACTTAGCGATACTGAAAGCATATATAGTATAAAATCTATAGAAGAATATTCAGATGAAAGACAAATAGAAAATAAAGATAGTGAAGATGAAGAAAATTTTCCGATAGAAACCACAAACCAACTAGACAATTTTATAAATTCTTTAAGAAATTCTAATATTTATAATCTTATGTTTAAACTACCTTTAGCAAATCTTAATATAAAAGATGGTTGTACCCATGAATGGGAAACAGGAAAAGGATTAGATACACAACCTTGTTATTTATGTAATTGGTTCCCAGCAATAAAAGTAAGATGCAAATGTCAATTATGCTATAAAGAAGCCTGTAATAAATGTTTAAAGAAAAAATTCAATATAGAAATATGTAAACCCATAGATACAACAAAAACTAATCTAGACAAAGTATATTATGATAAAAATGTAAGCAGAAGGTTAGAATACCTAGAACAAAAAACTTCCCAACTAGAACATGAAATTCTAGAAATAAAAGATCAACAAACTATAGAAACAGTTGATGATACAAACAAACAATTACTACAAACAACCGAAGGTTTTAAAAATCCTAAAATCGGACATTTTCCTGATGATCAAAAGGCCCTTTTAGATAATTTATGGCAATCTTTTTTAAAGAAAGACAACGGGTGGTTTGTAAACACCCTTAATGCTTTAGCCAATTATTTTCATAAACTTAGAGAAACTAAGAGGTATAATTTTTATTGTGTTTTTAAAGGTGCCATTCCAGGTATTTATAAACATTTTCCAGAGGCGATGGTAGGAGGAGTAGGAAATCACCCTCAACCATGGTACAAATGAACCCTTACTTTCTCAAAGGCCAATACCCTTTACCTTAGACAGTAATGCAGATTGTCAAAACTGCAATACACTTATTAGGGGCCAATTATTATATTAGTCCAGAATGTCAAGAATCTTCTTCTTTTACCTCAGACAGTAATGCAGATTGTCAAAACTGCAATACACTTATTAGGCATTTTAATATTTTAAAAAGTAGGATAGACCATTTAGCTTTAGAAAAGGCAAATTTTGACCAGCAAATTGCCAAACTTAGAACCCATATACAAGTATTAGAATTAGAGGCCAACGACTAGAAAAATAGATACACCAATCTTCTTTCTAAACACCAGTCGTCACAACCCTCTATCTCCGGGGTTAAAGGAATAGCTAGTCCGGCATCACAGGCAGCCGGTAAAGACAAAACAGGTCCTGTTAAAGCTGTAAATTTCTGAAAAACCTGAGAGTTTAGGAGAAAAAACTCCTAGTCCGGTTTCACAGGCTACCGGTGAAGACTTATCAAGTCCTGTTATAGTTGGTGTTTTACTTAAAAACACTGAAAATCCTTTGATTACGGGATATAGTGATCCTAGTCCAGCCCTACAGGTAGCTGGTAAAGACACTTCGAATCCTGAGACCACTGTCCGTTTGGGAAACATTGAACTTAGACGACAAAAGAAGAAAAGGGCAAAGAGGTAAGCCCAGGTTATTCAAAAGAAAGTAGCAGAAGCCTTTGTTGAGTTAGTCAGCAAAACATTCAAAACTCTAGAGCCAGAAGGATCGGCTACAACAGAGAGTTTGTTCCAAGACGCACAAGGACCTAGCAATAGCCTTGTTAGCATAGAAGAATCTTCAAGCAGTTCTTCAGAAGAATTGAAGACAAAGGACTCGAAGACAGACAGACAAAAAGACGGATTATATCTAATAAAGCAACTGTAGCCAAAGACAAGCTTTTCAAGCTTATCTAGACGAGAGAAGACTTCTCTGTAAAAGTAGATTCCATACTTTAAATTTATGTCAATATCAGCTTTAACTTTATGAAAAGTGGCGACAGCTAAGAAGAATAAACAGCTTTTGAAGACAAAAGAAGACTATACAGCCTTTTGAAGACAGGTTCGAAGACAGCTGTTGAATAAAGGAAAGCCTTTATATCAAAACATTATTCACTTTATGACTTTTAGAAACGTTAGCTGCACTATTTACTTTTTTTTAAGACTTTTGGAACCAAGACTTTTGTAAGGTAGTCCCAGTGTAGATCTACGCTTTTAGAAAAGTTAGCACTATTTACTTTTCTTTAAGACTTTTTGAACCAAGACTTTTGTAATGTAGTCCCCGCGGAGTTCTTTTACTGAAGACGGCTGTAAAGTTAGGCAATTATGTAACTTTACTTTGTATAACTTTCTCTGCCTATTTAAAAGAAGGCAGATTTTATTTGTAAGTACGCTTTCAGTTCACGCTCTCAATAAAATCTAAGAGACTTTCTCTCAAATTCTCGGTGAATGTTTCTCAACGTTCTATCTTAAAATTCCTCAAGTTATCAGCAATCTCTCTTTTCTTTAGCTTTCAAGTAAGTGAAAGACATTCTTAATTATTTTGGGGTGAAAATGCTCTAGCGGTGAAAGACATTCTATGAACTGAAAGAAATTATCTCGGGTCCATCATAACTAGAAACAACTTTATATAGTTAAGATTTAGAGAAAGGAGGGGGGTTTGGCCGGAAAACAAAAAGTCTCCGGTTAGACCTTCACCATAGTGGATGATAGCATAACAAAGATGTAGACATGAAAGGTAATTTATCTATTGCTCTAATTATATCTGATTTGCTATAAAAATGGGTAATTAAATTATAACTAACCTTTTCTTGATTATGAATATCAAGATTTATATTATTCGAGTCTTTTATGTCTAGATCTTCTAACTGTTCTATATTATATATATATATATATATATATGTGTGTGTGTGTGTATGTATATATATACATATGTGTATATATACATATGTATATATATATACATATATACATATATATATATACATATGTATGTGTACGAATATATTTATATATATATGTACATATATATACATATATATATATACATATGTATGTATATATACATATATATATACATACATATACATATGTATATATATACATATGTATATATATGTATACATATGTATACATATATATACATATGTATATATATATATATGTATGTATATACATGGGAGCTGATCCGTTGCTAGCGCTAGCACCGTCCGATACATAATGTAGCGGAAGGTAAATTATCGTCCACTACATTATGTAGCGGACGGAAAAACAGCGCTAACGATCGATCACGACCCGCATATATATATATATATATATATATATATATATATATATATATATATGTATACATATGTATATATATATATGTATGTATATATATGTATACATATTTATATATATGTATGTATGTATATACATACATATATATCTATATATATATATATATATATATATACATACATATGTATACATATGTATATATGTATACATATGTATGTATGTATATACATACATACATATATATATATATATATATATATATATGTATATATATATATATATATATATATGTATACATATGTATATACATACATATGTATGTATATACATATGTATGTATATACATATGTATACATATATATATATATATACATATGTATACATATGTATATATATACACATATATATATATATATATATATATATATATATGTATATATATGTACATACATATATACATAGATACATATGTGAAGAATATGCTGTAGATATTTCGCAATTTAATACTTTCTTTTCTGCAATAGAAGAAATCAATACACTAAACACTAGTCTTAGATATTTCTTAGACACTGGCAGACATCCTATAGTTTTAGATCCTCTTACTTCCTTTTTAAATTACACAAATTCCTTTTGTAATCTGGGTATCTATAGAACTAGTTTCTAAATTTTCTAAATCTATGTTTAGTTCTATTTCATGATTTTCCGTGTCTAATAAATATAATATATTATCCATTTCTTCTATTAATAAATTATTGTCATTTTCTAAAGTTCTATGTTCTTCTCTAACTCTAGTTATTTCTTTTATAGCTATATTAATTTTTTGATCTAAGATCTTTTTATAATCTATTTCAGGGTCTATTTTGTCTATGCTTGGAGCTATATGGGAAGGATTAAAGCTTACATCTAAATCTTTTAAGCTGTCTGGAATAGTAAAATCTAGATTAGGTTCTGTAATGTATTCTGGCTGATTAAATATATCTAAGTTGTCTTCCCTTTCTGTAATACTTAAGAATTTTTGTAATTGTTCTATATTTAATCCTTTTCCTACAAAAGTTGTTCCTATGGATTGATTAAGGATTTTTATATCTAAGTTTTTTAAGATATCAAAGTCTTCGAAATTGTATATTTCTGTATTCTTTAGAGAGTTTATAAAAGTATCTATTTGGTCTGTGGTTTCTATTGGAAAGTCTTCTTCTTCATCACTACTTATAGAAATGTTGTCTTCTATGTATTCTTCTATCAATTTAATACTATATATACTTTCTGTATCACTAAGTGTTTCATCTACTTCTAATAGGTCTTCATTTGTATTATTAACTATCATGGCTTTAAAATTATTATTGTTATGTCTTCTAGGGCAATTAGAACTTAAATGGTCTGGTTCTCCACAAGAGTAACAAGTAATTTTATTTTTGTATATTCTCCTAGTGTCATATTTCCTAACATGTTTAGGATTTAAGAAAGGTTTTCTAGCTTTACTTTTTCTTAAGTAATATGTCTTTCTAGGTTGTCTATATTTTCTATGGGGTTTCTTATTATATTTTGGTCTAAACCCTTAGCTGACAAACTAGCATTAGAAGAAGACTGTATACATCAATGGCAAATAGGTAAAGGTATAGACACAACACCTTGCTATATATGTAATTGGTTTCCTGCAATTAGAGTTAGATGCAAATGTGATATATGTCATATAGAAGCATGCATAAAATGCATAAAACAGAAATATAACATAGAAATTACTAAAGCAATAGAACATAAGACTTATACAGACACTTATTATGATAAGAATGTTAATAGAAGATTAGAATTCTTAGAACAAAAGGTGATTCAAATAGAAGAAACCTTAAAGCAAAGACATGAAGATGAACTAATCATAGGTAATAATAAGCAGTTAATTCAACAAATACAAAACGACTTTAAAATAGAAAAATTTTGTACTAAGGCAAGATTTAATAATCTTATAACTACTAGAGTACAAATCAGACACTATAATAAGTTAATAGAAACCAATGCAATAATAGACACAGGTTGCACTATAACTGTTATAGATCCAGGCTTAGTCGATAAATCTCATATCAAGACATTTGAAGAACCCTTAATTGGAATAGGATTTACAGGCAACCCAATTAAATATTCTGAATATATTACAAATGCAGCTATTACTTTTCTTACACCATGCAATACACAAAGTAAACCCTATTTTCTTAAACAAGCTTTTTGTGCTACTGTTGCACACTCTGAAGGCAAAATTATTTTAGGAATAAATTTTTTAATAAATGACAACAATACTTTAACTATTACTAAAGACTTTATTCAAATAGCTCAGAATGTTACACATACTCCTATTAATATAGACACTCCATCAGAGTACGCTCGGAAGCGTGGTGGGGAATATGCTAATATTAAAGGCAAAAATAAAATATGTGAAGACTGTAGTAATGGTAAGACAAATTGTTGCTTAACTAATATAGACATAGGAGATGAATGTTTAAAAATAGAAGAGATAACAGAAGACGAAGATAACATAGATGATAACATAGATCTAGATATTTATAGCTTAGACAAAATAAGTTATAATTTAATAAACTACTTTACAAATAAACATGATATTCTTAGAGCTATAGACAGACTCCCATTTATAGGAGAAGATCCTATTAAACGATGGGATTTAAATCAAATATACTGTAAGCTAGATATTATAAATCCAGACTATATTGTTAAAACTGCTAATATAGAAGCAAGTAGTTTAGATACAGAAGACTTTAAAATGCACATTAAAGATTTAACAGAATTAAAGGTAATAAGACCAAGCAATAGTCCTCATAGATCCGCAGCTTTTATAGTTAGAAATCATGCAGAAATACTTAGAGGTAAAAGTAGAATGGTAATAAATTATAAAAGACTTAATGATAATATAAAAGACGATAGTTATAATATTCCAAACAAGACTTTTCTTTTAAGCAAAATTCAAGGCAAGAAAATATTTAGTAAATTTGATTGCAAATCAGGATTTTATCAGATTAAGATGTGGCCCGAAGACATTAAATGGACAGCATTTACTTCACCAGAAGGCTTATATGAATGGTTAGTTATGCCCTTTGGTCTTAAGACAGCACCAAGTATCTTCCAACGCAAGATGGATGATATTTTTAGACCTTATAATAATTTTATCTTAGTATACATAGACGACATTTTAGTATGTAGCAAAAATGAGACTGAACATTTGTCCCATTTAGACTTAGTCTTTAAACTTTTTGACAAACATGGTTTAATCCTTAGTAAAAAGAAAGTAGAGTTATTTAAGACAAATATAAAATTCTTAGGAATGGAAATAGGAAATGGCAAGATAAAATTACAAGAACATATAGCTAAGAAAATTTTAGATTTTCCTGACAAGTTAGAAGGCTTAAAACAGATTCAGGCTTTTTTAGGATTAGTAAATCAAGCAAGAATGTATTTTAAAGACCTGAGTAAATTAATAGGTCCTTTATACAACAAAACTAGAAAAAATGGGCAAAGACACTTCAATACTGAAGACATTAGATTAGTCAAAACTATAAAAGAGAAAGTTAAACAATTACCAGATCTACATCTACCATTAGATACAGATTATTTAATAGTTCAGACAGATGGATGCAAAGACGGTTGGGGAGCAGTCTTATACTGCAAACCAAATAGATATAGCAACAAGAAAGAAGAAAGAATATGTAGATATGCTAGTGGCAAATACAAAGAAAGCAATCAATATTTGACTAGTTTAGACTATGAATTATTAGCCATAGTTTATGCACTAGAACATTTCAAAGCACTATTAATTTCTAAATATGAGTTTTGCATTAGGACAGACTGTGAGGCTATAGTTAGATACAACAAAAATAAAGACACCAGATACACTAATAGATGGTTAAAATTTATGACCTCTTTAAGTAACTATAGAATAGATAAAATAGAATGGCAACACATTAAAGGAGTTGATAACTCCATTGCAGATTTACTTTCTAGAAAAATTCTATCTTAAGATAATTTCAGACAAATAGACAGACTTTTATCTTATACAATTTTAAAATCAGGCAAACCAGGCAAACCCTGTTTTTCCAACCCAGTTTATCAGTTATGTTGATAATCTTGGCAGAAACAGGATTAATTTTAACGGCAATAATTTAGAAGTTTTACATGCTGGCTCTAGATTTCAGGTTAAAGATCACAAAATTGGTCCTTTCCCTGTTGATCAGAGAACACTCCTAGATAATTTATGGCAATCTTTTGTTAAAAAAGACAATGGGTGGTTTGTCAATACTGTTAACGCTTTGGCAAACTATTTTCATAAAATTAGAGACTCTAAAAAATATAATTTTTACTGTGTTTTTAAAGGCACTATTCCAGGCATTTACAAAAGTTACCCAGAGGCTATGGTAGGCGGAGTTGGGAATGTAAAAGATCCTTGGTATAAAGGAACTATAACATTTCAAGAAGCCACCACTCTTATGCAGACACATTATGGCCCCAATTACTATATTAGCCCAGATTGTCAAGACAGATCTCTTTCAGACAATTTAGCAGACTGTGAAAATTGTTGTACTTTAATTAGACATCATAATATTTTAAAATCTAGATTAGACCATTTATTTTACTAATTTGTTTTTCAAGTCTATTTATAGTAATTATAATTTTTTCTAACTCAATAGTTATTTTGCTAAGTTTGTCTAATATTGTTTCTATTTTAGCCTCACTCTCTTTAGACTTGTCTGAAGATTGCATATAAACTTCTTTCATATAATCTAAGTTTTCTCTAATTATTTTTAAACTTTTATTGTCTGTTTGAAGATTTAAATATTCTATTTTGTTTGTAGTCATCTATATTCCACTATAAGTGTTGTCTAGATTAGCCAGGGCTTCATCATCCCATGGATAATCATTATCGTCTTCGTTGTAATTTAAATAATCTTCATAGTCTAAATCTGATTCTAATTGTAATCTGTCTAAATTGTTTTGTATTTGAGCTGTTATATCTGCAGGAATTCTTAAGTTTTCTGCGGGAGTGCTTGGGTCTATATGTTCTAATCTTCTGTGAAACTCAGTATAATATAAAGCATTATTCTGGTGGTCTTTTAATTGTATGTAAAAACCTATAAGGTGCTGAAAGAAAATGTCAAAATCTTCTAATAATAAGTCTAAATTTAGAAAATATCTAATGTAAAAAGATAAGGGATTGTATACTAAGTTTATGGAATCTGTGTCTATATAATGTTTTAATCTTTCATTTGTATGATCTATTGTTTCTAAAGCTAAGTAGAATCTATGAAAGGTTTCTAATATGTCTGAAGTAGTTTGTTGATCTATGTTAAAATTAGCTATCATGTCTTCAAAGCTAAACGGTTCTTGATAAGGTTCTGTGTTTAGATTTCTATCTGTCATTAATCTGGAAGGTTTAAATTGTTTGGTTCTTCATTATTACTAGAACTATCTGAATCTGTGCTTTGTGAATCACTAGTTATTTGTAGAAAATTTATGTGATTTGTTATGTTTTCTAAAGCTGTTGGTTCATGCCTTTCTATGATTGCTCTAAATCTATCAAAATTAGGTCTAGTGATTCTAAGTCTATCATATTCATTTCTATAATAATTATTGTTTTTATTATCTTGATAATATATATAGAAGTCTACTAAATGTCTTAAATAAGGGTTTAAATCTAATGTTAAGGCGGATAGATTTATAAACCTACTCATATAAGTTCTTAAAGGATTGTATTTTAAAGAAAGTGTATGGTCTAAAATACGGTATTTGATAGTATGATTTGTATCGTCTATGATTCTTAGGGTTATATAAAACTTGCGATATTCTACGTAATTTGCTTCAAAACGTTCTTCTGTAATACTAGTGTAAATGGGGTTTCTACGCCTAGAAGAGCTGCTTTGTCCTATTGTGAAATTATTGATGTCCATTATTTCTATTTCTACTAGTGGATGTCTGGTTGTTAGATTGCCTCCTTAAAGTCTGTTCTTGATACCTGGTAAAGTACTTATGATTATTAGAAACATCTTTACGGGCTATATAATGTTTTATCATTCTAACTAAGTAATCATTTAGTCTATTTGTAAAATGATCTAACTGGTTTGTGTAATTTAAAAAGGAAGTAAGAGGATCTAAAACTATAGGATGTCTGCCAGTGTCTAAGAAATATCTAAGACTAGTGTTTAGTGTATTGATTTCTTCTATTGCAGAAAAGAAAGTATTAAATTGCGAAATATCTACAGCATATTCTTCATTGCCTTCAGTAATAGCAGAATAAAAAGTAGGATTAGCAGGTCTAGGTAAATTACTCATGGTAATTGATAAGAAGGGGTTACTTGCTCTTTGACTACTTAACATTCTCCTTTAATAAGTGAACATTTCTTCAAAGCCAAGGAAGGTATGGCTCTGATACCAAAATGGGAGGGGGGTTTGGCCGGAAAGAACAAATCCCAAGATTTTCTGATTTTGTCTACTTCGTTAAACCAATCGTCAATCCTTGCGGACCTGCCAAAGGCATACCGACGTCTGGTATCCGTAGATTAATCATTCAAAAGGGATAGAGTCCCCGGTTGGACCGTGATCCATTAAGGACGAAGCATAATATAGGTAAAAACACAGCGAAATATTGAAAAGATTCAAAAAGATAGGACAAAAACTTAGAGAGAGAGAGAGTCTTTGTGGAAGATTTTATTTTTCAAAACTTCAGGATGCCTGGTAGGTCTAGTCTAGAGTAAATCTCAGGATGCTAGGTTGAACCGACAAAGCTTTCTTTTAAGGTAAAAACTCAGGGCATGCGTTAGTCTGCGGGCTTTCAACGCCATCACTCGGCAATAGCCCTGAACGACTCGCTCCCACTTTTGTTTCAAACCCCTAAAGAAGACTCTGGCAATTCGTTTTAGAAGCATAATTGATTTAGATCTAGGTAAACCTGTGGTAAGCATAATCATTTTTCAAAACAAATTTTTTTTAAAAGAGTCTCTCTTTCCCAAGTAAATGCCATATGATTTAGAATCAAAACATTATTAGGATGTTTTTAGTCATATTAGACTTAGAAATGTTCCTTTTCAATTCATAGAA
>JAVXUO010000559.1:0-25724 GCA_033065855.1 Escallonia rubra
GGTAAGAGCGGTTATGACCATCTAAAAGGCCCTTTCAACGAAGGGTAGAGCTGTCTAGTACGAGGTGCCTAGTGACCTCAATATACTCACCCATAAGAGGTATGTCAAATGCAGCAAGAATGCGAGTGAGTAGGAGGCCATATGGTAGAGCTAAGGCAGGATGTGAGGCGCTCCTAATCATGTTTAACATGATGAGACGAGGGAGGTTAAGCGGTGTGCCAGAGCGAAAGAAGGTCAGGAGCTGAACGTCCAAGTAAGAAACAAGTGAAAGACCTCCAGTTCTAGGAATGACGTTGTGAGCGATGATATGATGGAACAGACGAGAGAGAGGTGGTAGGTCACGTAGGCCTTGCTCGCAGCCCGAACCTGTCGACAATGAAGTGTATGTCGAAGCTGCTCCTCAATAGTAAAAGGTCGGTCAAACCAATGTGACTGACCAGCGACAGGAATCATGTCTAATGAAAATGAGAAACCACTATCGGGGAGGTCTAGAATAGTGGCTAGACGAGACTGAGAGAATGAAATGCGGCGTCCAAAAACATAGGACGTGAGGGTACATGACTCAGTAGCAATGCTCCAATTCAAATTCGCATAAAATAAGCGGATTGCATCAGGATAATAGAGAGTGGTGTTCCTATCAGTGAAGCGATCTAGAAGACTATCCTGAAGGGATCTAAGAACACCTATGGTGAAAAGGAATGGAGTATCCAGTCGCAAACCTGGAGTCAGAGGGGAAGAGAGTTGTGCAGAAAAGCGATCGGCAGCCTCGCGGGTCCGATATCGATTTTGATCAAATTCAACCGCGATAGGCTCGGGCTCGGGCTCGGGCGCGGGTGCAGCTCGTGAGCGAGATGAACTGGCACGTGCACGTTTCTCTCTTGCCACCCTTGAAAGAGTATAGACAGACAAATAATAAATGTAAGATAAATGAAGATGCAAAAAAAATTGTAAACATAAAAAATTGAGAAAAAGATAAACCCTAATTCATGCAATTTGGGGAAAATTTAATTTTGGACAAATCGAATGAAATTAACCATGTATAATCGAGCAATAGACATAACTAAGCATGAATCAAGTGATTAAACATGTAATTGCATAATCAATTTGAAGAAATTTTGACAATTGAAAAACCCTAGTTTATGAAAATTGGGGAAAAACGAATTTTGCATGAAAACATGTAATTAAACTATGTAGGAACATGTAATAAGCAACCCTAAACATGAATCAAGCGTTAAATCATACAGTAGCATGCTTAATCGAAGTAGATCTGAAGAAATATACTATATAGAGCAATTTCGAATTTCAACAGACTTTGAACAATGTAGGTGTATTCGATCAGAGAAAGTGCGTAAAACATGTATTAGAATAAGATTTGGGAGGATTTACGTACCAATTTCAAGACAAACGATGAAGAAATGAGTTCTAGGAGAGAGGAAAGCTGCGGTTCGAAGAGAGGGAGAGGCAAACTGCAGAAATCTGAGATCTGGGCTCGATTTATGCCCTTTCCCCGTAATGCAGTCGACTGCAATGCTGAATGCAGTCGACTGTAATGACCAATGCAGTCGACTGTATTTCCAAATGCAGTCGACTGTATTTCCTAAAGCAGTCGACTTCAATTCAAAAAATCAAGCAGTCTTGAACATGATTATGCATAATAATATTGCAATAGAAGTGTGAGCAAATCATAAAAAACAATAAAATCAACATTTGTTTGGAAAGAGAAAAATCAACCAAAGCATGTTATAAGCATATGAGATAATGCTCAAGCATGTAAAGAGCAACAAGCATGTTTATGCACAAGAGATATAACATTTAGTCACATAGGTGAAGACATGCCAAGTTCTCTTCTAAGAGCGGTAAACCTCTTCGAATCTAAAGGTTTAGTGAAGATATCCGCTAATTGGTGATTTGTGTCCACGAAATCAAGAACAATATCACCTTTTTGCACATGATCACGGATAAAATGGTGTTTGATTTCTATGTGCTTTGTGCGATAATGTTGGAAGAGATTTTTGGTCAATTCAATGGCCCTAATGATATCACATAAGATAGGTATGTGATCATACTTAAGTCCAAAGTCCAAAAGGGTTTGTTTCATCCAAAGAATTTGTGCACAACAAGCACCAACCGCCATATATTCGGCTTCGGTGGTAGAGAGTGCAACCGAATTTTGCTTTTTGGAACTCCAAGAAACAAGAGAGTGACCTAGGAATTGGCAACCTCCACTAGTACTTTTCCGCTCGGTTTTACAACCGGCATAGTCGGCGTCGGAGTAACCAATTAGGTCAAAAAATGAAGTGTTTCTAGGAAACCATAACCCTAAATCGTGAGTGCCCTTAAGATATCTAAGGATTCTCTTGACGGCAATCAAATGAGATTCCTTAGGACAAGCTTGAAATCTAGCACATAAACAAACACTAAACATTATATCGGGTCTACTTGCGGTAAGGTAAAGGAGTGATCCGATCATACCTCGATAGCGCTTAATATCAACATCCTTACCCTTTTCATCTTTATCAATCTTTAAAGAAGAGCTCATTGGAGTGTCAAAAGCATTTGATGCTTCCATGTCAAATCTTTTGAGTAGCTCTTTGGTGTATTTGGCTTGGTTGACAAAGATTCCATCCTTGCTTTGTTTGATTTGCAATCCAAGGAAGAAGGTGAGTTCTCCCATCATGCTCATTTCAAACTCCTTACTCATACAAGAAGCAAACTCTTCGCACAAGGATCCATTAGTAGCACCAAATATAATATCATCAACATAAATTTGCACCAACAATAAGTCATTGCCCTTAGATTTTATAAAAAGAGTGGTGTCAAGTTTTCCTCTTGAAAAACCATTTTCTAAAAGAAAATTACTTAGCCTTTCATACCAAGCTCTAGGAGCTTGTTTTAAACCATAAAGAGCTTTGCTAAGACGGAAAACATGGTTTGAAAATTTTTCATGTTCAAAGCCGGGAGGTTGAGCCACATAGACCTCCTCCGAAATAAAACCATTTAGAAAGGCACTCTTGACATCCATTTGAAAGAGTTTAAAATCTCTATAGCAAGCAAAAGCTAAAAGCATTCTAATAGATTCAAGTCTAGCTACCGGTGCATAAGTTTCATCAAAATCAATTCCTTCCTCTTGGTTATAACCTTGGGCCACTAATCTAGCCTTGTTTCTAACCACGACTCCGGATTCATCAAGTTTGTTTCTAAAAATCCATTTTGTGCCTATAATCCTAAAGTTTTGAGGTTTAGGCACAAGGGTCCAAACTTGATTTCTTTCAAATTGAACTAGCTCTTCTTGCATAGCAAGCATCCAAGATTCATGATGTAGAGCTTCGGAAAATTTCTTTGGTTCAATTTGGGAAAGAAACGCTATATTAACATGTTGTTGAAGAGAGCGTCGAGTTCTTACCCCACTCGAAGGATTACCTAAGATTTGATCGCTTGGATGATCCTTTTTGTAAGTCCAATCTTTTGGTAATTCTTGAGAGTCGTCCAAGTTTGAAGCATCATTGATTGCTTCCTCATTTCCCCCTTTAGAACTTGATGGTTGCTCCCCTAGATCAATTTCTTTGGGGTTGCCTTGTAGTGTATCACTTATGTCCAAAGTTCTCAAGTCATTGTCCATGTCATCTACATTAACAATGTTAGTCCTCCGAAGAAAAGGATTAGTCTCATCAAAAGTAACATTAATGGATTCTTCAACAACCAAAGTACTTTTATTATAAACTCTATGAGCCATACTATTATTAGAGTAACCAAGAAAAATACCCTCAAAGGTTTTGGAATCAAATTTGCTAAGGTGATCCTTGGTATTTAAAACAAAACATTTGCAACCAAAGACTCTAAAAAAGCTCACCTTAGGTTTCTTATCATTAAAAAGCTCATAAGGGGTTTTTAACAAAATTTTTCGCAAGATAACTCTATTAAGAACAAAACATGCACAATTGACCGCCTCCGCCCAAAAGTATTTAGGTAAACCATATTCGTTAAGCATTGTTCTTGCCGCTTCTTGCAAAGACCTATTCTTTCTTTCGGCAACACCATTTTGTTGAGGAGTTCTAGGAGCCGAAAAATTATGTGATATCCCAAAGTCATCACACAAGGCTCCTATTTTTGAATTTTCAAATTCTCTACCATGATCACTCCGAATGTTTGTAATCAAATAACCTTTTTGATTTTGAACACGTTTTGCAAATGAAGTGAACACATTTAGAGATTCATCTTTGGTAGCCAAAAAGAAAGTCCAAGTATAGCGAGAAAAGTCATCAACAATAACAAAACAATATGATTTACCACCAAGACTCGTAGTTGGGATTGGTCCAAACAAATCCATATGAAGTAATTGCAAGGGTCTAGAAGTAGATACCATTTTCTTCGGTTTGTGAGAGACCTTCTTTTGCTTACCCATTTGACAAGCATCACATACTTTATCTTTCTCAAACTTGATCTTCAGGAGACCCCTCACAAGTTCTTTGCTTGAAATATCCTTCAAGTGCTCCATGTGCATGTGACCAAGTCTTCGATGCCAAAGCCAAGATGTTTCACTAATAGCACTAAGACACTTGACATCTTGGTTAGCTAAATCATTTAATTGAATGGAGTAAACATTATTATCTCTACTACCAACCAAAATAGTTTCATTGTTCTTCAAGGATAGTATAGTGCATTGAGAAGCCTCAAAGATAACTTTAAAACCTTTATCACTAAATTGACTAATACTAAGCAAGTTATGCTTCAATCCTTCAACATATAACACATTCTCAATTGAATGTGGTTCCTTACCAATAGTTCCTTTACCTTTGATTCTTCCTTGAGAATTGTCACCAAAGGTCACATTCCCCCTTCCTTAAGATCAATCGATGTGAAAAGAGATATGTTGCCGGTCATATGTCTTGAGCATCCACTATCAAGAATCCACTTCTTGCTACTAGATTTTGCTTTGAGACATACCTATAAACACAAATCAAGTAATGACTTTTGGTACCCAAATTTTCTTGGGTCCTTGGGTGTTAGTCTTGCATTTGTATTCTTGACCTTTCACAATCCACATTTTCTTTCTACCTCTAACAAAAACAATTCTACAAGGACAATGATTAGTCGTATGCCCTTTCTTGTTGCACCAACCACAATGTGTAAAAGGTGTGCAATAGTTCTTTGGTCGTTTTGTAAGAATATTCAACCTAGCTTGTTGTTGCAAAACTTTAGGAGGCATGGCCATGGGATCTAATCCAAGACCGCCTTTGTTTAGGCCAATTCTTTGGCGTCCAAGCATGACATCCAAATTGTTTTGACCATCAACAAATTTTTCAAGACATTTTCTTAAATCACAAATCTCAACTTGTAAATCTTCATTTTGTTTTTCTAAAGCCAAAGTTTTGGAAGAGATTTGTTTTGAGCTAGGAGTGTTAACAAGTAAATCAACCAAATTGTTATTCACATGCTCTACATATAAATGGCTAGACATGCATTCATTCTTGGCATGCAACTTTTCATTTTCCATTATCAACTTTTCAATTTGCTTATTAGCTTCAAGAAATTTCTTAGACAAAATAATATTTTTCTTGAAAATTTTCTTGGATTCCTCATATAAGCTATCATAAGCATCTTCAAAACTTTCATTATCACTATCACTACCGGAAGAAAAGCTTACCTCATCATTTGCCATGAAGCACACATTTGCTTGATCATTCTCTTCATCACTTGAATCAAAGTCACTCCATGTTGAAGTGTGTTCGGCATTCATTGCTCTTTCCTTCTCCTTGTTCTCTTTCTTAGAGAATTGTCTTCTTTTAGCTTTTTCCCATACATCTCTTCTTTCCTTCTTCTCCTTTTTGTAGATGGGACAATCCATCTTCATGTGTCCCGGCTTGTGGCATTTGTAGCAAAGCCTTTCTTCGTTGCTAGCATTTTGTTGCCTTCTCCCATCATTTCTTCTAAATCTTAAGAACTTCTTGAAGTTCTTTGCAACTAATGCCATATCCTCTTCATTAAATTCTTCATCATCATCACTTGACTCAAGGTTTGAAGATGAAGCTTTAAGAGCAATTGATGTAGGCTTCTTCTTGACGTCCTCTTGATCAAAGGTCTTGAGTTGCATTTCGTACGTCATGAGTGAGCACATCAATTCATCAAGAGGAAAGATGTTGAGATTCTTTGATTCTTGGATGGCGGTGATCTTTGCATCCCAAGCTCTTGGTAAGGACCTAATCACTTTTCTCACTAGATCACCATTAGTGAATTCCTTACCCAATTGCTTCAAAGGGTTCACAATGTTAGTAAAACGAGTATTCATATCCGTAATAGATTCATTTTGAAGCATATGGAATAACTCATAATCTCTAAACAATAAATTCATCTTGGAGTCTCTAAGAAGAGAAGTCCCTTCATGAGTGACTTGAAGAGTATCCCAAATACTCTTAGCGGAATTACACATAATGACTCTATTGAGTTCATTAGTGTCTAAAGCACATACAAGACAATTTTTTGCTCTAGCATTCATACAAATCATCTTCTTGTCATGATCACTATACTCCGATTTTGATTTAGGTTCTTCAACCTTGTCAAACACGTTTATCGGAACGAATGGGCCATTCTCAACAATATCCCACATCTCATAGTCTTGAGATTCTAAGTAGATTTTCATCTTGACTTTCCACACACTATAGTTGGTCCCATTAAACAATGGAGGCCTAGTGGTAGAACTACCCTCCATACCCCCAACATAAGCCATGATCGATTAACTCTCTTGGCGTTACCCAATATAACAAGAGCCGAGGCTCTGATACCACTTGAAACCAATAAAATAACCCTAGAGGGGGGGTGAATAGGGTTTTAAGACTACTTTAAAATATAACAACCAACAAACCTTAATCTCAAAAACTCAAGTAAACAAACAACCAATCTCAACACAATATGTAAAACAATAATGTAAAGAGAGAAGGGTTTAGAGATACTTGACAATGAGAATTAAATGGTTCGGCTTGATATACCCACAAGCCTACGTCCACCCCTTCAAGGAAGTCCCTTGAAAGGCCCTAGAATCCACTAGTATGATCTTCCTTACGGGTCAAGATCGAACCTCTTACAATCCCTTGATGCTATACCCACATCAAGAACAAGCTTTGACAAACCCAAAGCTCCAAAGCTTGACAACCCCAAGCTTTGATACAAGAACCTTTCAATGAAGAAATGAGTACAAGATTTCACTCTTAAGAAGTAGATGAGTACAAGTTGAAGTACTAGAACAAGAGAGATGAGTGTATGATGACTTATGAAAGTGTATCTCTCTCTAATGTAAGCTCACAATAAATGCTCTCTTGAAAAGGATGAGAAATCAATGAAAACAAGAGAGATTTGAACAATTGCTTTGATCTTTGAGAATATGAAAGATAGGAGAGCTTTGAATGCAATTGATGATAGAAAACAATGCCCAAAATGAGTATTTATAGAGCTGGGAATAAATATGACCGTTTGGGGTTAGCTAGGGCATTAAATGCGCCAAACGGTAAATGCAGTCGACTGCAATGCCCATTGCAGTCGACTGTAACCCAAAAAGTAGCCGTTGGAATTTCAAAATTCCAACTTGCAGTCGACTGCAATGCAATGCAGTCGACTGTAATGGGCTACTGGAAGTATTGCAGTCGACTGCATTCAATGCAGTCGACTGTAATACCCTACTGCCCAACATGCAGTCGACTGCATCCCAATGCAGTCGACTGCATCCCTGAAAATGCAGTTTCCTGTTTTTAAAGCATGAAAAACATTTTATGCATGCAAGGGAAACCTATGGGCAATTTCTAGGTATACAGTCATCGTAACGATCATCTCTCTATGTCTAGTTTACAAAGACGGAAATAAAAGCATGAAAACTTCAATCGTCGAATTTCCTCTTTGATGCGTTCCGTTGAGAGTCTTTGATCGTGTTGCTCGTCTAATAAACCGTTTGCATGAGTATGAGATTGTTCCTATTGCTTCATCAACTCAATGCATGTTAGACAGCATAATCATCAATGTTAGTTATCATCAAAATCAAATATAATCCTAGGTTAAATAACCTTGGGGTTAACAGGCCTTATTTACTTAATTCAGCTTAGTCATTCAAGTCTTCAGTCCAGGCAGTTTAGCCTAAATTAATTAGGCGCGGTCCATTGGGTAACTAGCCTAGTTAGTTAGGGTTAACTCAAGTTAGGTTAGAGTCAAGAAGGTAAGTTTGACTTGGTGACTTGAGGATCAATTTGAGAGACAAAGTGATTGGTGTGGATGTGGGAAGAGTTTTGCGAATATGATATTATCCCTGACAATTGATTAAGAAAATCACCTATTTTAGGGCATGATATGTCTTGAAATTCGTAACATAAATTTAAAAATTCAGGGGTAAAACCGGTCGGTTTTAGACTAACCGACCGGTTAGTTGACTTTTGTCAATTGCGATTTTATCGACTATTCTGGCTTATCTCCAGCCTTGTAGATTAGCATTGCAATTCTTATCAAATTCTGCGACCCTGAGCACTATAAAAAGGGCCCCTTACCTTTATTTCAAGGGGTCAGAAAGTTTATTCTCTTTAGAGCTTGCACATCATTTATCAGTGAAGTGACATTATTGCCTTCTCGAGAATTCAAGCCATTGAAATTCACTTTAAAAAGTCTCTTGTATTTCTTGCATCGTGGATCATTCTGAGAAAATCTTCGAGTGTTCAAGGTAAACTACTTTTAATGGTAACTTCTGATAGTTTCCTAGTTCAAAAATCATATAGATTGTCTCCTAATCCGCTAGTCGCATTTCAATTCAAAAATAACAAAAAAAGCCTTTTACATTTTTGGTCTAAGTCTCAAAATGTAGACTACTTCCCTTAGGATCTAACTCGAACTATGACGGTTTTGATTTCGATTAGTTCGATTGGATACGTAGGCAATTCGACCCCCGATATCGAGTTCAAGCCAAAAATCTAAAACTTAACTTAGGGTGAGTCTTATCATGTTCTACATGCTACATGTGTTCTTAATGCCAAAAATCATTAAGAACAAAGTAGAGACCGAAAGGGCGCGACTGGTGCCTAAGACCTTCCTATTGCGTAACTTAGTCCCTAAACCCATCTCTTGATTTCGACAGACTAGTCGTCTTTCTTGGACACCTTAGAGTCATTTCTAGGCATTTATTATTTTCCTCTAATTAAATAATACGGTGACTCTTAAAATCCTTAGGGAATTTTTCGAGGCGGTGCACCACAGTGGCGACTCCGCTGGGGACTTAAGAACACTAAGAGGACTAGACTTGACAAGTTTCTCTTGATTTTTGGCATTGTTGTATTTTCTTTGTATCTTATGGCATGTACAATATGACATAACTGTGGTATTTGTGCTTTTATTTCCATACCTCGCACACGCCCACGTCTCACCCCAACCCACCCATTTGAAAGCGTCAGTTGAGGCCTTTCGTCTTCCTAGGCTCAAGGCGATCTCTCGATTGAGCTCTCAACTCCACGACCTCGTACTACAGATTCCTCCTGATTTTTTGGTATATTAAACGACTTGTATACGTACTGGTGATTGCCCATTATTAACTTCCTAGTTACAGGCGGGAGGTATATGGTACAATCGAGCCAATAGGAGTGACTTTTACACTGGTGTTATAAGGACAACCACACACCCGGACCATTCAATGTTCTACCCTTTATTGGGAGAATACCTGTATTAGCCTATAACATGTTCGCAGGGAAACCATCCAGCATTTTGTAAGCTAAACTGGTAACTTCGCAAAAAAAGAGCAGATTCTGACTAACCGACCATTTAACCGTGTTCCCAACTTGATGGTTAGTCAGTATGTGCGTTACATGAAAAAATTCAAAACTGGCTGGTTTGTACCTTAGTTAACCCCACTGACCAACCAACAGGTCATCCAGAGTCAGAAACTTGTCCTCTAGAAAATTTCCCAGAAAAATCCCACAAACAAACCCTGACCCCCATTGACCAATCGGCCTGTCAACCCACAAGGTGATCGAACGATTAGTCAGGACCAAACCTCTCTAAAGTTTTTCTGGTCCAAAGCCTCCTTCTACTAACCAACTGGTTGGTTGATCCCATCAGTTTACCGGACGGTTAGTCAGAACCCTATTTCAGACAAATATTTCCTTTTCCCAAAATTACATCACTGACCAATCGGCCGGTTAACCCATTGGGTAGCCGAACGGTTAGTCAGTACCCCACAGGTCTAGTCATTCTCCAAAAAAACCATAATTACCTCACTGACCAACCGGACGGTTAACCAGCAAGGTTAATCGACCGGTTAATCAGTGTCAAAATCCTGTTGGATTAAATTGCACATAAAACCCCATACTTTGGGGTCATTTACACGGAACACCCCAGAGTTTGAATTTTGATTCCCACCACTCCAAACTTCTAATTTTGGTTCTCCACGCACCATTTGACAGTTTTAGTCGATTTTTTTATGTCCGTTAGAAGCCAAAGGGTACAAAGGTAACTTCCTCCATAAATCCAACATAGCAGCCACGTCAATTCCCTCCATAACTTTCCCTCCAACATGAGAATCTCACTTTCTTTTCACTCCAAAACCATATATATATATATATATATATATATATATATATATATATATATATATATATATATATTCACAATGCACACTGAATTAGGGTTTGTGAAATAGGGGATTTCTTAAATTGAACTTATTACACTCAATAGGAGATGAGCTCGAGTAGTAATTCACACAACAATCAATGAATTGTTAGATGCCACTGTGGTAATTCATGTGGCCATTTTGAGTGGGTTGATCCTGAGGTTTGTGATCGCGACAAAGTATTTGGCAGGATGATCTTGAAAAAAGAAATAAAGAATTGCGTGAAAGGAATGAAGAAGAGGAGAAACAAATTGCGTTGCTACTGAAGGATAATGAAGAAGGGAAAAAAAGGTGCACAGTGTGATGAAGATGAGTGAATTACCGATTGAGAAGAATGAAGAGCTTAGGGAAGAAATTCAGAGGTTGAAGGCTAAGAAAGAAGCTGTTGAAGGGCAACTGAAAACCAAGGGCAAACAACTTTTAGTTTACTGTCTGTCAATTATGTTACTCACTTTAGCCATATGGTTAGGATCACTGAATTCCACACTAAATCCCAAGGACAATGAAAGATTGTTCTTAAACCAAGTTTAGAGAATGACTTGGAACCTTATTTGTTTTGTTTTTAGTACGTGTATTTGGTTCTATGTATGAGTAATGTAGTGCTCTGCTTTTGTTTGAGGTTTGTGCA
Source organism: Escallonia rubra (assembly GCA_033065855.1). Classification (NCBI taxonomy): domain Eukaryota; kingdom Viridiplantae; phylum Streptophyta; class Magnoliopsida; order Escalloniales; family Escalloniaceae; genus Escallonia; species Escallonia rubra. Next base: position 11,256 of record JAVXUO010000559.1, read on the forward strand.
CTAAGTTTTAGGTCCTATGTATCTTTAATTGTGAAATTTGATAATGGAAAATTGTGTTGTATTTGATATGCCATTGTTGCTCAATTGATCTACAAATGGCCAAAACTACTTTGCACTTCAACTAGTTTAAAAAAGCAGCAAAACAACAGAGCTTCGCGTTATGCCATTAAAACAACAAAAGAACTGGCCAATGCACTGCATTATGCCATCAACTGTGAAAAACAACATCCCACTGGACTATGGCATCAAAACAGCAGAACAACAGGTCGCAATCCCATGAAAGCAACATATGCTACTGGAAAACCGCAAAAAAGAGCCCTATTAATGAACTCCATCAAAACAAGTCAGCCACTCCCTTAAAATTGCCATCAAAACAGGCAAATTGCATGTGCATTAAATTACTTCTTCATATATCAATAAACTTCATTAGGTTTACACTGTCAACAAAAAGAGCCCTATTTGGTGCTTTACTTTAATAGCAATACAAAATGAATCATAGTTAGTTCAACTTTAGGAACAAAACAAAAGCACCCAGCTATGTAGCTAAAGCCATACAACCGTATTTGGTGCTTTACTTTACTAGCCATAGCCATATACAAAAGAATGTAAGTTCACAAAAGCCATATACAAAAGGACACCACAACTCTACTTCCTTTTAGACACTTGATCTTTCTTGAGCTTCTGAGCCCTTTGGAGAGATGATAGGGAAACTGAAGACTATCCTTTCCAACTAACATTTGTTCCTTGAACCATCATTCCTCCTACTTTCACTGATTGGGGATAGGCATGTGGTTTTCTTGGATGCATAGCACTATTAAGAAAGTGTGTATTCATGCCTGATGAATCACTAACCTGGTTTATGAAATCAAGAATTACAATAAATCTGATGCAATAAATAAGTCTATTACAATAAGCCTTAAAAGCAATAAATTTTACAATTACCTTTTCATGTGTATGAATAAATCTAGGTGTTGGAATCATTATTGGAGTTGCACTATCTTGAGTTGACATGTGTGGTTGTGAACTCTCTTGAGTTGGAACTGTTGTTGGAGCTGCACTATCTTGACTCATTTCCACCTGATTAGCCATGTCCTTTTTACTAACTTCAGTAGCCACATTGAAAGTCCTTTTAAGCTGCAAAGCAATTGGTTCAGTTACTATTCACTCATAAAATTGAGTAAGTATCCATCAAGGAAAATGGCTTACTGGAAGTTTAGACCTCCTTTGAGGTTCCACGGGAGGCATGGGAGGAATAAATAACAGTGTCCTTGTTTGTGTTGCTGTTCTAAAACTGGCTTCACTCCTACTTGTCTCTGCCTGATAATTACTCCTCACAGTAGGCTGCTGACAAAAATAAATGAACATAAGGAATAGGTTTCAATAAAAAAGCTATACAATGTGAATCAATAAGCACAATTCAACTTACATCCAGCCTTGTTCACTCCTTGCATGTGCCTGATAATTACTCCTCATAGTAGGTTCCTGACAACAAGAAATGGACATAAATAATAGTTTTCAATAATTAAAAAACTATACAATGTAAATCAGTAAGCACAATTCAAGTTACATTTGGCATTGCATGTTCAGCACCCCTGTAGTTTCTTAAGATAGGCCTTGTATGTTCAGCACCTTTGTTGTTGCGACACCCTCAACCCTGGTGACATCATTAGAGCTGAGTTGTCTATCACGATTAAACCATCACCATGTGCTGACTACAGAGAAACTACATCCTCATATTCATACATCATTAATAGACGCTCCAAAATGCATCTTTACAAAAAATTTCCTTACAAACATACATCATACTGCAGCGGAAGACTTTCAGGTCTATAAACAACATGAATGTTTACTACCTAATACACGACTGTAGTCGTGTAGCTCCTCTCGACCTACCTCGTAGCTCAAACTTCGTCTTATTCCTTCTAGCTTGTCTTGATTCGCTCAACTTTTCTAGCTTACTACATTTCCCTTCCTAGAGGGTTCCTCTTGGTCAGTCTTATAACCTGTACTACACAACGTAAGGAATGAGCGCAAATCGCCCAGTAAAGACAACACGAGGAGTATCGTGTACAAATGATTCAAGAGACTCGGAGGAATAATAATCATCTCAACGATTACAATGAATCAAGAGTTACAATAAATTTTTGGCATCAACATAATTGTCAAACGATCTTTTTCTTTTGTTAGACTGAGTGGCTTCAAGGCCCAATAGAATGTCATCATTTCGGCTTGAACAAGGACACGACAGACATTGACTATGCAAGTGTAATGCAAAAGAAAACAATAAAGCAAACGCTAATAATAGGAAACGTACATAGTAAAAATCAACAACATCAATTAATAATCAATTGCAAAAGCAGACTCGACTTGACTCGACCGACAGACTCTAGCGCGCTTCATCCTGATTCCCCATTGTATTGGGTGTTCATCTCAGTCTCAAGTAATTTAAGAGAGACACTGTCAAAAAGAGGGGACTCACTACGAGTGTTTGTCCCTAACCGCGTTACAACTAAACAATAGGGCTTCATCAACAGGGCGGACTAAGGGAAAATTATTCCACCTTATGTCCTCAACATCACAACTTAACAAGAAAAACCAGATCAGAAGATCAACCGTTGTTCAAACCAAACAACAAGAGTTCAACGTAACATCATCAACAATGCGGACTCGGAAGAAGTATGCCACAAGCCCTCAATCACGTTCTTACATAAGAGAAATGTCGGCTACCAATAAGTGCCTACATATCATAACAACAACGCAACGATCTCTACAACATCATCATCAATGATAGGGCGGACTCGGGAGAATTTTGTCACAAGTCCTCTATGGTGTTCTCAAACATAAGAGATGTCAATTATTATTAATTGCCGACGTCTCACAACAACCACACAACAACCCCTACGCAATATCACCCCCGACATCGGGTATGCTAATCGAATCGAATCATAGCACACAATGACATGCATTATTCTCACTAAATTTCATCAACAGGCCAGACTAAGGGAATTTATTCTACCTTAAGTTCTCAACAACATAATTCAATAAACGAATACCGGTCACAATGACTACCGGTTTCCAATCATAACGACAAGAGTTTAACATAAACGTCATCAACATGCCATGCTAACCAAAATAAGTAATTAGCACATCAGACCACATTGTCCTTACCTCATTGACTTATAGCCGAAGCAACTCGCAACCTTTGATCGCCTTATGCTTCTTCTTCCTCACGGCCAAACCTCTTATCCCTTTTGCCATGGATTTAATTTTTGAACCCACATACACCTCCACCAGCATTGCATTCTCCCCCACCACTCACCTAGCCTCCCCCTCTCATTCCTCCACCATTTCCCCCCTCCACCCATGCACGACAACCATACGGCAACAGCACCAGCTGTTGCCCTGCTCCTTCTTCCCCTCCCTTTCCCCCCTTTTGCACACCCACAGGCAATAGCCACCCCCTTCTACGACTACTTCCCTCTCCTCCATTCCTGCTAACTCTCACTCCCACACACACACACACACACACACACACACACACACACACTTAGGATAAGTCCTAAAGTGTGACCTAGACAGGGACTAGCAGCCTTGTCTAATAACCAAATGCTTTTTTCAGAATCAAACTGCTTTGGATAAGTAGCTTTTGCTGTATCCCAAAAAAGTTCCTTGAATGTCAAACCTCTAAAGCATGCAGTCTTGTAATTCTCAAACATATGCTTTGCACAATTCCTTTGTTATGTATTTGGCACCACCCTCTGAAGTGCATTAAACAAACCTTCTGTTTATCTGACAAAAAAGTCCACACACTGTCATTAATTTTCAAGTCCTCAGCTAAAAGCTCTCAAAACCAAGTCCAGGTACTGGTAGATTCTACTTCCAACACTGCATCTGCTACTGGAAACATCCCATTATTTGCATCCACTCCAATAGCTATAAGTATCTGTCCCTTACAAACTCCCTTAAGGAAACACCCATCTAAGCCAATCAATGGTCTACACTGATCTAAAACCCTTTCTTAAACATAGGTTGATCCCCACTGTTATCAACTTGTATCTCAATAGTGGTATCAGGATTTGATCTCTTCAATTCCTCAGCATAGTCCCACAATCTAGAGAATTGTTCTTTATAATCTCTATAGATCAAAGATAGCCCTATATGCCTGCCACCTAGAAACCTCTACCACAAAGTCCTACTTCACTGTGGATTTAAAAGCCTGCACTGGCCATGTTGGGTTACTCCTCCAAATATTCTTGTAGTGGTTGCCCAAAAAAAATTAGGGATGCATGCTTTACATTATGACTTCTTAGGCATGTATGAATTGGATTCAACCTTTTAATCTGAAAACTGCTCTCACCATGCTTAAGGGATGCATATACTTCCCATGTACAACCCCCCTTCTATGTTATTATCTTTTGCTTTCTCTCGTTGACAAACTGCTAAAACCTTTCTTGCCTCAGATTTCTTGAACTTTATATGTTGTTTACCATGCTCGATTGCATGTACCTTAATAGCCTATTTAAATTGATTAGCATCCCTAAAAACCATACCAACCTTAAACTTGATATCATTCATTGTATCAATATCTCTAAAATTCAGACAACTTCTTTCAAGGTAGGGAAACTCAGTCTTCCTGGTTTTCCTAGTTTCCCTCTCATCATCTGACTCTTCACAACTTCTCATGTCATCATTGTCACAAAAATCATCCTTACTCTCACCATCATGCTGCTTTACTGTGGCAGTAGGCTCTACAGCAGCAGCCTCTGTGGCAGCATGCTCTACAGCAATAGCCTATGTGGCATCATCCTCAAACTCTTCATCCATCTGATACTCACTACCACAAAAGGAACCCTCACTTTCTTCATCTCCAAGATTTACCCCACTAGACTCATTCAAACTTTCCATATTCACTGCTCCTAGGTCTACATTGGTTTCATCCTCTTTATATGGTTCATTTTCATCACCATTCAAGTCATCCATGTCAAACAAGTTTGCATGTGTTTGGTCAACAACATTTGGCTGAGTTTGCTCAACCTTAGGTTCACTAGTAGGTGGTGGCAGAGCATAAAGCCCTCCAGGCTTTATCAGAAAAAACTCAGCAACTCTATTAGGACCCATTAGCTCACAAACTGTCATTATATTTAGGTCACTTCCTACATGCACTAACCCATCATCCAAACTGCAGCAAGAGGCTAGATAAAGTAAAACAGTGGACTCCTCTGGATACCCTAATTTTTCTCTTATCTTATTCAACAACAACATCCATACTCTGTCCTCATCAATATTGTCAAAATAACTGACATTTCCCCCCAATATAAGCCTTACACCTAACACTACGTAATTGCCCTTCATGGTGAAATTTTAGAGTAAAACATGTGCCTTTGGATCTAGAAAATATATAATTTAAATATGCTTAGACTATGGGATACTACAAAACCCTAATTTTGGCCACAAAACTGACCAAAGCCCAAAAAATAGAGATTTGGTCAATGTTATTATACAGAATTGAGACATGCATGCCAATAATATATTACATTAGTTCAAGCTTAATACAATATTGTATAGCATGCATGAAAAAAACTAAATAGAGCATAGAATAAACCCTAAACCAATCACCGAAACCCATTACCAAAGCCTACAAATAGATCGCGATAAACCCTAAAACACAAATACATTGCGACAATAACCCTTTAATCAGTATTTTGCCCAAAATTTTCAACACAATAACCAACACAAACCTTAGTGTAAACTACTGCAAGTTTGGACGGAGTACTTACCGTATTCTGGCATGTAGCAGTCTTCGAGTTCCAATCAGAGCATATAGATCTGTAAATGGATCGTAACAAGGTAGCCATACTGGAAGGTGCGGCTGGATCACCTCCTTTTTAGGGAGAGCTAATGCTTGTTGGGTATTTTGGTGGGAATACTGTTTAGTTGGCCTATGCCTGGTATGATAGCTACTTTTTATGTATAACAGGATTATTAGTCACTTCGCAGAATGCGTCATCCCTCATCTATCTTCCTTTGATCTTCGATCAATCTCCACGAATGAGGGTGATGAAAATGAAGAACGTTGTGACTGTTTGATTAGAGAGAGAGAGAGAGACATACAGACAGAGATAGAGAAAGGGGGAGGTAAAACTCCAACGTTCGGGTGATTTGGCTGTTAACAAGGACATTTTAGTGAAGTGCCCATTTTGACCTTAAAATCATAACAGTCGTCCTCAGATTTTGAATTTCAACCGTCAAATCGTGCGTGGAGCACCAAAATTGGAAGTTTGGGGTGGTGGGAATCAAAAGTCAAACCCTTGGGTGTTCCATGTAAATGATCCCAAAGTATGGAGTTTTATGTGCATTTAATCCACTCATGTACGGGTGTAAACCAACCAGTTTAAATGTGTTTTTATGATGTTATGGTGTGCCTGTGTGTCCCCCGTATCTGTGGTCCTATTTTTTTTCATTGAGTCACATGTTTTTTCCCATATTTCTAGGATAATAAAAAATCATAAGAATTAAAGAAATAAATAGTGTGTATGTGGATCCTCTAATTATGTCGTCGTGTCTTTCCCTTTATTTCTTAAAAACAAAAACCAAAAAAATATTTTCTTCCCCTCTTAGAAGTCCCGTTTAAGGTCTAAGTTCAATAAAGTTTGTGCAAGTCTAAGAGTCTATCCTTAGCAAGTCGAGAGCGTGACAATTTTTAAAGAAAGAGAGAATTTCCTGATTTCATACTGGCTGACATTCATATTTGACCAATCACTTCGAGATATTGCACAAAATATGATTTTGAATTTAAGCCTAGTAGTCTATCTCGTTGATGCTTCTTCTTCACACTTAGGGGTGGCGACTCACTGTTTTTCAAGCGTAAAAATCAGAATTTCATTTCCTTCAAACTTGAATGTCAAAAAACCTAATGGGAGAATTTGGTTTGAACCTTAGACATTCGAGTGAGAATTTATGAGAATATCATGAAAAGGCGATGACTTCTTTTCTTGGCCAACCTTCCACAATCCTGATAAGAAGGAGATATCAGGAGATAGAAGAGAGCTTGAAAAAGGGATTCTCCAGCAAGTTTCCGGCGATCAATAGTAAATTCGGTAAGCCTTCTCTTAGCTTTTTCTCTATTAGCTTATAGAATTCAGTTTAAATTTCACTATTGTATTGCATATATGACTACGGGTATATAAATATGTTGGGTGTGAGAACCTGTGAAGAGGGGGAAATTTGTTGAGTGTTTTCAAGGGGTTTAGTATTATGCCGTGAGAGTGCCGGGTAGGGTGAGTGCATGCAGTGGCGGAGGCAGGATAATTATTCAAGGTGGGCACAAGAGAAAAATTATCACAAAAATTAATTGTACATTAAACTTGAATCATAAAATTTTACAATTGACCACGACGAGGTCGCATCTTCTGAAAGCGATTAATGATTACATAATTTTGAATATCATCAAACAATTTTTTTTCGACATAAGTAATCATACAATCATTCATAAACTCATCTCCGATTGAATTGCGCAATCGGGTCTTCACGATACTCATAGCGGAAAATGTCATTTCCACAGTTGCCGTAGCGACAGGCAAAATTAAGGTCAAAGTTATAAGCTTGTAAACTAATGGATACAAAATATTTTTCTTCTTTTCAACCATTTTCTCCGCAAGACCCGTGATACATTTCACACTTGAGAACTCGTTGTTAGCACGTACATCCATGACGTAAGTATCAAGCTCATAGCCAAGTGTTAAGAGTTCCATACTTGAAAAATTGGCCGGATATAAATTGGCGAGCACCACCACAACAATTACGAGCAGGCAACAATTGCCACAAATCCAACTAGAAAACCTAATCTAAATATTCTAAGTATAAATTCCACGAGGCAATATTTGCCAAATTCTTAAATATCAAATTCGAAATTGAAATAAAATCATAATCTAGTAGAGAATTGAGAAAATGAAACTGTTCAAACTTCAAAGAAATAAAAAAATGCAAAGAAAATCTATGACCGGTGGACGATTTTACCTTTCTTTCTTTGATGTCAAAGTTGCTGCCGATTAGCGATGGTCGTTGTGCTGTGAGGCGTGACTGCGTGAGCGATCGACTGGAGAATGGCCCGTGATTCATGAAGCCGGTGAAGTGGTGAACTGGTAAAGCCAGAAGCGGAGCTGACGGGGGGCATAGGTGGGCCGGTGCCCACCTGCCATTCCAGGAGAATTTTTTTTTTACATAGTGTATTTTGACATCAATAATAAAAGTGCCCACCTAAAAATTTTAAAAATAGTTTAAAGAGATGTCTTGTTAATCATTTTGTGTTAGAATATTCAAAATTAAAAAACAAATTGTATAAAAACTATCTTTTTAGTCAATTTTAATGTAAAATTTAGACAAAAATGTGTAAATACCCAACACCAAATAAATAACGTTAAGAGATAAAACAGAGAGATAAAGATAAGGGTCGCTTGTTTTCATTTCCCAATGCCATTAAAACAATAAAAAAGTCTCTCTCTCTTTCTCTCTCTCTCTCTCTCACATTTCCAAGGCCACTACGACTGCTCAACACTTTTTGATCATTCTCTTTCTCTGAGACTCTCCCCAAGGCAGCCGTTAACTAATAACACAATAAAAAAAAGTCTTTCTATTACGATCCCAAGATTGCCAAGAACAAGAAGCCATTACGCACTACCCACTAAAGTACTAAAAAAATATGATTTTCTCTCACAGTCTCTCTCTCTCTCTCTCTCTCTCAAACTCTCACCGTCTAAGCAGAGATTGGGAAAAGACATCATACTTTCAGGCTTCTTGCTCCATAACAAAGCGAGCTATACACGACCGAAACTCGAAATATTGAACACATACTCAAAACCAACTTTGAAAATTACGCCAAAGGTCAGTACAATCAGGATATTGTAACAGACTTGTTTGGAGAGGGAACTTTTAATTTTGTCATTCTAATGCGTGTTTATATAGTGCTTAGAGCCGCCTCAAGTATCTACTTGGAGTAACTTTGATCATGACAATGTTGAAAAAGATGTTAAGCGTAAGCGTACCATTTTCACATTATGCTCTATTCGTCTTTGGGTGCCAACTTTTATTTACTTATCTCATCATCGTTCTATTTTTTCTATGTAGGCCGGCTTGGATGACACTTTGTTGTCAAGTTTGTCTCAAGGTTCAAACCGTGCCCAATTCAATTGCAAGAAAGTAATGGGGGAGTTCAACATGCTTGGTTCAAACCATATCCAATCCGGAGGCGAAAGAGGCGAAAGAGTATTTGGAGACTTGAACATGCTTTCAAGTCAAACCTCGACGACACTTGGAAGCTATATTTTCAAATGAAAGTTGTTCGTGATAGGGCCTATGTAGCATTTTTTATTTTGGAACTCTTGCATGCCTAAAGTATAGATGATGGTGGTTGTTTTGAATGGATATCCAAGTCGTTAGCGGTTATGAAGTTGTTGAATGCCCAAAATGGGAGAAATACCTTGTTCTTGAAAATTATTTAGTTTCATTACTTGATTTTGTTTTGAATGGATATCCAAGTTGTTAGCGGTTATGAAGATTTTACAAGCACATCAATTACTTGCTCAGTAGTCAGTCTTTGTACACCTTGTTTAATATAGTTATCTGGCGTTAGGGCCGGCTTTCATCTTCATCATTTTTCACCCTGTATGTGAAGTACCAGCTCTCCATAAAATAATATATTGCGCGTAACTTACTAAACTGTGTTAGTTAAAGACATCTGTGTTTGCATAGCTGGACTAGGCATGCCTTATTGGGGCAACCCAATGGTGTCCTTCCTTTGGAGTCTCCATTGTGGGGATCCAGGCCAGCTTTAAGAAGCTCATCAAGAAAAGCAGCATTCTCTGTGCTGGCAACTGTTAGCAAGTTGATAGTCATGTTTGGGTCACCATCTTCTTCCACACCATCAAGCCAAAAATCACCAATATTCGGGTCCTTGAGCCTTTTGTGATGCTGCAATTGCGAACACCCACATCGTCAGGATTCATCTCAAAAAGGCAACTTCCAGGAAAATTTGCAGTAAATATAAGGCTTTCTCCAATTGCAAGTAAAGGCCCAATTATTTCAGTGCTGTATGAAATCACCAAATGTAGCAACAAGTCTGTCTCTACATTTGATCAAAATGCTTTACTTTCAGGGGGCTTTACTACATTTTAGCAACAGAGTGATGTCAACCAAGGGAATTAGAACGCCGCTAGAAGTAGGCACCCAGTAATCTTTAGTGGCAATTTGTTGCTAAATTGCACAGTCGTCGCTGAAGCCCAGCGAGAGCGTGAACCAAAATCGAGAAGCCTTGATAGCCTTTAGCCACACATTCCAGAACAAATAACACTTTTTTCCATTGTTATTTTTTTGAGAGAGGGAGAGTGAGAGAGAGATTCCTATAACCTTTTTATAACTACCAACCAACCTGAAGGAAGTTCTTGAGCATAACAACGTTGTCTGGTGACTCTGGTCTTTTGGTCTGCATTGCTTCGATTAGTGCACTGGTCTTCAGCTTCAGGAGCTGTGAAAGTGTCTTAGTTCGGTACGTATAAGCTTGAGGCCTACAACAAAGTGCACCAACTTCTCCAAACATATCCTTTGATCTTAAAGCCCCAACAACTTGCTCTTGCTCCTTCTTACAATCTATCAATTCCACTTCTCCTGATACGATTATGTAGACGTCCTCGGGTGCTTCGTTTTGCATGATTACATCTTCTCTAGGTGGTATGTACTCGGCCTTCATATCCGCAACCTGATGTTGAAAACAATCAGGACAAACTAAATATCAGTCGTGGAGAGAAAACGAGTAAGCTTGAAAATCTTAGCCCGACTCTCGATGACATGCTAACATGTTGTAAAATAGACAAATTTATCTTGGTAATATGTTCGCATGTAATGCACAGTTTACAAGCTTTTAGAACCGATCGTTAGATAACTGCAAAAAAGAGCAGAGAATTAATCATACCAAAAGCATAAGAATTTCCTTTGAGACACCCTTGAAAAGATAGACTCTCTCCACAGTTGGCAAAAACAGATGTTTGCGGATGCTTTTGCATATTGTTTTTGGGAGCTGGTCAATCACTTGTTGCTGGTTCAGACTCTCAGCCTTGAACCTCAAGCACGTGTACGCCAGTATCTGCTCTTTCAACCTCGGAGGCAACCGATTTCTGCATACAAAGTTTGATGCAGATTCAATGCTTTCCCTCTGCATCATACCCACAAATCTTTCAAAAAATTATCTCCATTTAATTATCAAAGGTACACTTGACCTAGGTACAGTGGTCTTTACACAATGTTTTTGTGATTATATACTCCTTACAACGGTGACAATGTCACATGCTATTGCCCGTCTATCTAGTTGGATATAACAGTTAATACATATTTTTACAGCACTGTTACGCTGTTTTTTTACTTAAGGAAACAGATTAGCCGATAACATGCTATCATACTCACCATCAAAATGAACATATTTTTGTGTTCCACCTGTCCCGTCGACTACTTAATATTTATTTGAATTAAAAAGGATGAGCAGAGCATATCATAGGGAGATGAAATTTAATTTTTCGTTGGGGCATAAGAATAAATATACTTACAAATTCCATGGTACGACGAGTCCCTTCGACGACTAAATTGGTCATGTTACCAATGATGTAAGCAGTAAGGCCAAGGTTGAAGAGCATGAAGAAGAACACGTAGGGGGGCGGCAAGGTATCACAAAGAATAGATGCATGATCTGATCGCTGAATAGCCAAATTACTAGCCATTGCAGAGCAAAAGAGAATAATCTAAGATGGGGAATCAAGCACCCAGTCAAGCTTTTTCGTATACGAAACCGCTCGAGGAGAACCTTGAACCTAAGTAAAAGGAGGACCAGACCAACTGATATCTGAAAGACTAAACTGCTCTACCTAGAGTTGTCAAAAGGGCCGGGCGGCCCGCGGGCTGGCCCGACCCGGCCCGGCCCGGCCCGGCCCTCTCGGTGAACAGTGACGGCCCTAAACAGTTGGGCTTGGACTAGGCCAAGAAAATCTGGAAAAAAGCCCGGCCCGGCCCGAAAAAGCCCGGTTTTGGCCCGAGTCTGCGGCCCGAAAACTGGCCCGGCCGCGCCCGGCCCCGTTAGCCCCCCCCTAAATTTTTTTTCTTTTCTATTTTTTTTGAAGTCTATTTTATTACATTATTATTTTTTTGATATTTTGGATCTTTTTAGTTAAATTAATAGTTTTTGAGGTGTTATTGAATTCATATGATCAGTATTTTCTTGAACATACGCAGAGAAGTATGGGTGTGTGGTGAATGTGACGTGTTTTTTATGATTTCTGAGTGGGCTTTCATTTAATGTATTTTATAGAATTTGCTTTGTGTTCTACATCACAAGCTAAGGGAATAATTATAAAAACAATTATCATGTATTCTAAACATAAATAAAAATTATGTATTCTTTTTGTTTCAAACCAAAAGAGGTGAATTGAATTCTAAATTTAATTTCATGAAATGGGTGACGTGTTAAAGAGCCTTGAAGAAGAATAATCTCATGTTTCTTTAAATGACCAAAGAATTTGAATGTAACAAGAAAAGATGTTATTTTATCTTCATCGATCTCGTTATTGTTTTTGTTTGATCTACTCTATTTTTCTTTGACATTTACAGGTTTTACACCATATTACGAAAGAGATTGAATTTTGCACTTAAAATCAGTATGTGTGGGTTAGAACAACTAGTTTTTGTACTTAATCTGTGGTTAATGGTCAATCAACATCAATTTGCCTTTTCGAAAGGGGGTTAATTCGTGAAAAAGTGATTGTATACTCAATGGTCCGTTTACAAAAACTTTGCCCTTTGTTGAAGAAGAAGTCTTTATAATAAAAAGTTGGGAAGAAAGGAGAAAAAAAAATTTGGATTGGGCCCGGGCCCGGCCCAAGCCCGGCCCTAAATATTGGGCCTAGGGCCTGGGCTTGGACTGGGCCCATATATCCCAGGTTTTAGGCCCGGCCCGTTTTTCATTTGTGAGGCCCGGCCCGATTTCATTGGAGGCCTGCTGGGCCGGGCCGGCCCAAGCCCGGCCCATTGACAACTCTAGCTCTACCCAGGGATTACTAGGAATTACTACCAGTTTCTCTTTAGAGACTAAAACTTGATTACAATATTTAATGGTCAAAAGATGGGCATTTGGGTCTTGGTTGAAATTAATTAATGTATATTAATTAATTTCATTTTATTTTATTTAGCAGTTAACTGTAGTTAGCAATTAATTGCAGTTAGTGCCCAAACAGTTGTGTTCATATGCCAAGGTTTGTGTCCATTCAAATATTATTTAATATCTTTATATCCTTCCATTTTGAAAATCAGAAAACTTATTATTCAATAACATGTTCTTGGGGAAATTCTGAATTGCTGATCAGAATTTCGTTTGCTTTGTAATCCTGGAGGAATCTGCCATTAACCCAACAACAATTATAGTGGGGGCATATCTCTTTAAGGACAGTGATTATTCACATTCAAAGCCTAATTTCGTTATCTAACACAGTTAGCAGTGCTTTCTATTTTTTTTACAGCAAGCACGTTAGAGGTTTCCTAACTGCTCAATGTTTATGCCACCAACAACTATATATGTGTATGCCATAAACACACACATGCTAAATTTAAGAACATCGCTGAAAGGAGGCACCTTCCAAAATCCTGAAGCGGCTGATCTGTTTGGCCTCACTCCGTTTGGGTACTTCCGGTCCCGGGGGCTAAAGAAATACCATTCATCTTTGCCAAACAATGCCTTCTCTGAAAATATCCAAAAGTTGGAAAAAATAAGAAAGTCAAACTCCTCTTTCATGTAAGAAAATGGTGGAAGCAACAAATAAATTAGACGTTGGAGAACGAACTGGGTAGTTCCCAGGGATTGTAATTGTAGAGCTCAATTTCCGCTCATCGCAATCTCCTTCGATTTTAATGTAAAAAAATCGGCCTTGGAGCCTTGGAAGTTGGAACTTGCCAGACTTGGATCGTGAGAACTGAGAACTGAGACGCAGAGACGGTGAGAGTTTGAGAGAGAGAGAGAGAGAGACTGTGAGAGAAAATCATATTTTTTTAGTAGTTTAGTGGGTAGTGCGTAGTGGCTACTTGTTCTCGGCAAACTTGGCATTGTAATAGAAAGACTTTTTTTTATTGTGTTATTAGTTAATGGCCGCCTTGGGGAGAGTCTCAGATAAAGAGAATGATCAAAAAGTCTTGAGCAGCCGTAGTGGTCTTGGAAATGTGAGTGAGTGAGAGAGAGAGAGAGAGACTTTTTTTATTGTTTTAATGGCATTGGGAAATGAAAACAAGCGACCCTTATCTTTATCTCTATGTATTATTTCTTAACATTATTTATTTAGTGTTGGGTCTTTACACATTCTTGTCTAACGTTTCCAGTAAAATTGACTAAAAAGACAGTTTTTATACAATTTTTTTTTTAATTTTGAATATTCTAACACATAAAAT
>JAVXUO010001692.1:0-52383 GCA_033065855.1 Escallonia rubra
ACTGTATCAAAAACTCTCTTCGTATCTTTAGTCTTACTTCACCACGTCGACTACCGGCCTGGCCACCACCACCAAAATGGTGGACAGACACTCACTCCTCACATCGGCCAACTTGTTCTTATCAACATCCCTAAGCTTTATCAGCTCTCCAATTAGGTTTGGTTTCTCTCCCCAGGTTCGTTCTCATGTACGAGTTGGTTGTTCTCTTGATGTGCCAGTAGGTGCTAATTTCGGATCTGGAGTTCGTCGCTGGTCTTTTGTTCACACGTTTTAACCATGAGTTTGTAACTTCTGAAGCAGTATGTGGAACGCCCCGAACCCTAAGGGTCTGTACACATCACTCAATTAATATCTTTCTCTGTATTTAACGTAACAATCAAAATAGTAGAGGAGAGCAATTAAAAAAAACAACCATAAAATAATAATCCAAATCTTTAGTGCTTAACTCCAAGATAGTCTAAACTTTACTTACATGTCTTTTGACTAAGTTATATCAAGTCCATAATTAATAAGCTAGACTAATAGTTCATTTAACAAAATTCATAAATTATTTGTTCTCAGATGCAAATTTGAAAGCAATCCTCTGCGTCGCTGATATCTCACACTTCATGCTAATCTTTCCCTGAAAGGGAATGTAAAAGGAAAGCAAAAGGGTGAGTACGACTTGCCCAGTAAAAGATTTCGCACACAGAGTGCCAAAACTGGTACATAGAAAGTTATCAATTAGAGCTAATGCATAGTAATGCACACTTCACATAAGAGTGACAAAAGTGACAAAAGAGGTTAAATAACCAAAAAGTATATCAAATACTAATTATCAAATCTAGTGTCACACAAGATTAGTGTTGCCGTTTTAGGAGTGGGTTGAAATTCAGTCACGAACTGCTCAGTACCGGTAGCATCTTGAATTTTTCAACGCAGGCTGTTAAAAATTGACTGGGGTACCTCTCAGGTTTTTTTTGGGTAAATAGGAGAATGACATGAAGATAATATCTCAGACACGGTTTTTCATGATGCCTTGGGGCATTACAAGTATATACTAGGTCACGACATACCCAAGCCTCATGTAATTTTTATGCTAACTTGTGAAGAGATGCTGAATTAGTATTTCAGTAATAGGAAGTAGGTTGACAAGGCTTCGTACCAAAATATGCTCCGATAGCACGCAATCGTGATAAACTGTTGTTCGGGCCTGAGATACAAACTTTCCCGGATCTCTTGCTTCTTTTAATTGAACGATAGTAGCTTGGTCAATACCAAAATAGTGACACTCAGATAAAGTACAGCAAAAGTCGTGTAATATGGGCGCCACGCTATCCATAATATCATTCATGCCTGTCATATGGGAAAGCAACATTTTAGAATTGGTTAGAATAGAAATATGCCGTAATTTTTGTTTAAGAGCCCATAACATGCAG
Source organism: Escallonia rubra (assembly GCA_033065855.1). NCBI lineage: Eukaryota > Viridiplantae > Streptophyta > Magnoliopsida > Escalloniales > Escalloniaceae > Escallonia > Escallonia rubra. Next base: position 1,419 of record JAVXUO010001692.1, read on the forward strand.
AACTCCAAGGGCTTGCGCAGATCCCATATCTGATGGACTGAGCAACATAGCCTCAGATCCACATCTATATAGTTGCCAATTGTAACAGGTGAACCCAAGGCCTGCCTTAATTTTTCTTTTTGAGAGCAGCAAGCCATAACAGCACTAATAACTGATGTAACAGAAAATGTACAAGGTATATCTAGCGAGTGTATGGCATAAGGTATGAGATCACTAATTACAGATGTATTAAGTTTTCTTGAGGGCTGGCAATTGGGTTGAGGTAGGGCTTTTGGTGCATTGAGTGACCAATGACTAAAGGAAATGATACAAGTGGTTAGGTAAGAAATGATATCAGTGGTTAGGCTGAGAATTTGTTGGATAATACTCTTTGGATTGAAAGGGGTTTGATGAAAGATTAAGTTGCTTCCATTGGTACACCAAAGGGTTGTGTGCATATACATGAAGAAGTTGGTTGTGCGCTGTGATACTTGCTCGTCCAGGCTACAATCCATTCCCTTATTCTGACCATAATATCCTTGGTAAGAATATCGACAGGAAGGCAAACCCATACAGGACGAATGAGGTGACATCTTAGGAACAGGTGGTCAATGGTTTCAGAGTAAGTGACATAGTGGCATGTGTTAGGGGCAGAGTAGATTGCGTGCTGGTGGCGAGGGTTACTTTGCATTGCATAACATTGTATATCCTGATGCCACTGCAAATGCACCGTTCTCCATATGACTCCATACTCGATGGTCTTTGAAATCGTTTGACGGGATAAAGATAGCACTGATGCAATCGACTACCTCCTGTGAGAAGTTGTCTGTAAACAGATTCTGGTCCTAGTGGCCATCTTTAATCAGATCGCCAACCAGAGGGTGGGGTGCTATTATGGTTTCTAATCTGCACCAGTTTTTCCTCTGGCCATGAAACGGAATCCAATTCTCTCACCAGATTGGGATTGAATTTCCATTACCCACTTGCCATCTAAGACCGTTTATAGGTGCTTCTCTTCCTGCAAGGGTGCTTCTCCAGCCCAATGAGAAATTCCCAGTACAAGGTGAGACCAGAAAATTTGATCTTACACAGTACTTGCCCTAAAGGTTCCTCGTGATTAACGATTGTGGGTCTCAAGACAATCTCCAGCAGATTTTTGCAAGCAAGGCTTTATTAAAAAGCCTTGATTCTTGGAATTCTAATCCTCCAGTGTGCTTTGGGCCACAAACCGAATTCCAGTTGATCCAGTCTATGATTTTCTATTGTCATCACTGGACCACCAGAAGTTGCGGAAAATATATTCAATTTCCTACAAATACATTAGAGGGACAGTCATACTTGCACGTGGTAGATCAATAGAGAAGAGATGATAGATTTTAGTAAGGTGGCCATTCCTGCTTTGTGAAGGAGTATTCCTTTCCGACTTGCACACCTATTGCAGACTTTATTAATCAGTTCCGTAAAGAAGTCTTTTGTCTTTGTGACTATATCCAGAGTGCTTCCAAGATACCCGCCGAATAGGTTGGCCAATCGTATTGCCAGGATGTTTTGGTAAACCTGTTCTTCATCATATTGCCATTTTTGCTGATAGTAAGTGGTGATAAGCTATTATTAGTTATTTGCCCAGATTCTTTGCAGTATGTATCTAATAATTTTTTCAATTAGGGCAGGCATTTATGCTGAGCTTGGTGAATATCATAGTTCCTCTAATGTTTTATCGTGGGTTTGCAGCCTTTCTCCATGTGCACGTCGGTCCAACAGCTGCTGATTTGATAGTGTAGCAAGAGGGAACAACCTTTTGCTCGAATGATGCCAACAGTTGTACTATACTTTGTTGAGGTCCCCATGTAGATTGACAGATTCTGGGATGAAGAATGCAATTATTTGTAGTAAGTTTTTTTTTTAAAGTATCATGTAACTTAGGTTTGGATAGTGCCTTGATAAGTAGTCAGCAAAAGTAAATCAGCAGAAACAATTGTGGTGACAAGAATAACAAGATAACAGAATGGGAGCAACGCGATGTAATGTCCTTTGTGTGCATAGATGGACGGAATCATTATTGTTCAGGGACCCCCCAGTATCCCTTTTTTACTTTTTTGGTTTCTTTGTGGAGCTGTATAAATGTCGAAGCATCAAGTGCATCGTAAAAAACTTTGAGGTCTCGGGTTCGAATCTTCATACTGACAGGTCATATAAATTGCAATTCTGACTAAATTAAAAAAAAAAATGCATCATAACAAGTATCAAGTTTTTATGGTACCACATTCAAAGCAAGTGTTTTCGGAAAAAGAAAAAATGCAGTCTGCACTAGTAGGGATAGAGGTCCACAATTTACCAACAGTTCTTAAGAAATCCCGAGTTTGGGATATTTCAGTAATAATCGTCTAGTAATATGTGCACATTTCAGTTCTCAAGTAACAAAGATTTGTAAGAATGTATTCTTTCAAAGATTATACCAGTTTGGCAAACAACTAGGTGGGAAGAATTTGAAAATTTTGAAACTTCTCTGCCCCATCATTTCCAGCGATTACTAGTTGTTAAGATCGTAACCATTCAAAAACATCGTTAGTAGTAGGTGCCAGAACCGCTCTAGATGGTGGTTGTCGTTTGCCGCCAATGAAATTTGGGTGCACTAACCCGTGGAGCTGGTATCCATGAAAGAAGTGGAAACCAAGAACGACCTAGCAACGAAGTCCCGATCATGTTTCGAATATGGAAGCACGTGCGTATCTAATAGTTGCATATGTGCCAAAGTCAAAGCGATCTGAACAACTCAAGGTTGGCCAAAGCCTCGACGGCTTCACCCTGAGAGATTCATTGGCGTGAAAGCTTGAACTGGAACAACATCTGTAATCCAAGAAACCATAACCATATTACCACCCAAACCCAGTCTTCGAGCCAAAATTGGAAAAAGGACCTTGAGGTTTTGGGTGGTTTACCTGGGCACTCGAATAGTCACTAAGCTGAGAAGGATGTTTGATACTCAACTTAGACTTGCCAGTGTCGCGGTTGTTCTTCGGCATTGACGAAGGCATCTCAGACCTCCCACTATCTAATGCCATGTACAAAATTGTCTCTGCAGTGCTAGTTAATCAAATGAAACCCTCATGGACTCGTTGGTTGCCCCTCTTCAAAATGCCTTTGTGACTGGATGCTTACTATCGGATGATGTAATTATTATTGCAGTAGAACTAATGGATTGTGTGAGTAGACAAAAGGGGAGGGGTGAGCCTAGCTGCGATTAAACCATATACGATACTTCATTCAGATGTGTCTTGCTGCATTTGGCTTCTTCGCACAACGGATCAAGCTCATCGTGCAGTGCGCAACGACTGTGTCCTATACGGTTCTCATAAATGGTTCCTTCACCCAGCACTTTCCCCCTCGTATGGCATTCGTCACGGGGACCCGTTGTCGCCTTTTTAGTTTATAATGCATTCAGAGGCCAAATCTGCTTGGTTAACTTAGGCTGAAATCAGGGGGGAGCTGAGTGGAATTCGGACCGAACACAAATTTACTTCGATTTCTCATTTACTGTATGTGAATGACGCCTTCCTTTTCACCTGCCTCTCTAAGAAGCAGGGCACTTCGATGGAGGCTACTAGTGCTCGCCTTCAGAGTTACTGTCGTGCTTCCCGCCAGCAAATCAATTGGGAAAAATGAACTCTCATATTTAGTTCAAACACAGATGTAGTAATTCTGTCTAGCAGAGCAATATTTTGGTACTCGAATTACCCCGGGTTAGGAAAGTACTTCGGAATCTAGTTGGATATTGTGGATACTCGTAAAGATATCTTCCAAAGTCAAATACTGCTGGTGCAAGAGAGATGCAGTCATTCGATGGCCTACTCCTTAAAGCAGGTCGAGCTATACTTATTAAATTAGTTCTAGGCTCCTTTCTCGTTCATTATATGATGGTCTCCAAATTTCCCATATACACAAGCACATGACATATCAGATTTTTGCATGTTTCTGACAGTCAGGAGCATGCCCTTGTTGTTCTATTCACTGGGTGGCGTGGCCTACATTGTGCCTCCCTAAAGTGCTGGTGTGCCTGAATCCTTGATTGCAAAAGTGTTGCGCCGCCAGTACCAAAAATTCCTTCCTAGATGCTCCCAATCGAGGGCAAGCTTTGTGGGTGCGGAGAAGTATCTAGGCTGGCAAAGAGACTCTTAAAAGGATTTTCCTCCATCAGATTGCAGATGGATAGAGTACTCCCTTTGGAATGACTGGTGGAAACCGAAAGTTAGACCATCTTTGATACAAAGATGGATGATGCCTACAAATTTGCACATGCGAGTATATGCGAGTAGGAGACTTATTAACGCCTGATACTTATGTATGGGATCCAGGGAAGGTTATGGCCCCTCTTTCCCTCAGATTGCCAAACAAATTTTCCTTGTCCAATTATTTGGATGTTCTACTCCTGATTCTAGTACTTGCACTCTCGACCAAAATGGCCATTTCCCTGTGTCCTCTGCATATTAGATGATTCAATCTAAGCGTCTACTGGAATGTCTGCCTTGGATGATTTAGGCTAAACGATTGTGGCGGAAGCTTTATCTTATCCCTCTTCCGAGCAAGATCGCTTTCTTCCTCTGGCAACTGGTCTACTGCAGGCTTCCTCCGCGTTTGGAATTGGTCAAACGATCACACAATTTTTTGGATGTCTGTCCACTTTGCAACTCGTTTCCTGAGACGCATGATCATCTCTTTTTCCAATGTGTGCAGGTACATCGAATTTGGCAGGCTATTACCACAGAATGGCCTCTTAATCTCGACCTACTTTGTTGTGTTTCGTAGTGGATAAAGGCCTGCTAGCTCGCCCTATTCTTCGACATCAATAGTCCTTGGGAAATCTTGATTGTGTACACACTATGGTTCTTCTGGTGTGAGCAAAATTAAGTGGTATTTAGAAACTAGGATTTCAGCCTTCATCGCTGCCTGGCCTCGGCTTTGGATGGGATCCAAACTCACATTCGACGTGTCCTTTGTTAAATTAGTTGAAAGGGGCATGTTATATCCACTGCACTGCCCCACTTCATGCAACTGTGGGATTAACACGACTCCGGTGTTCTGTGCCATCTACGTTATCCAAGCCCAGGCGTGACCATCAGTGGGTATCGTGGCATATAATGCAAAACGGGTGCTGGCTGGGGCCTTAGTACATCGTCCGTGACTTATGCATAGGGCAATCCTCACTTTTGGGCACTAATTGCTTGCTATCTCCTTGACACTTATTCGTATTGACATATGGAAACACATGATGTTGAATTAGAAAGTTATAGAGAACATTTCGTAGGTGCAAAGCTTAAAATCAACTGCAATTGGCAATATTAGTCCTAACGAAGATATGCGATCAAAAGAGCAGCCAAATTGTTGCTAGGTTCTTGTAGAACATTTTTTAATTACAGGCCAGAACAACGTTTGTCCGTTTCAATCGTTTCATAGATATTGAGAAGTAACATCGTGCATCATGTCAATAGCTAAGCAATATTTCTCATTAAATTTCTTTAAGATTTTCCAGAAAGCTCTTAAATTCCCTTGATTACTAACAATCATTGTAGAGGTAGGCAACTGAGCTTAAAGAACTGCCGAAGTCATTAATTATACCTCAAAGCTTCAATCAGAAAGGAGTACTCTTCAAACTCTGAATCCAAGAGCCGATTTACATTTGCAGGCTCGACAAGAACAACTATTCTTGAGTATCGTCAGCAATAGCTCACACTTATACACATTGATCACTACCTAGAAGATTAGTTATTCACGATTATCACTGCCAAGAAGCTTTATTTTGGCGACATTGGGCTCCCGTGTCTGAGAACGCCCTTTCCTCTAATTTAGACCTTTTTATAGTAAAGAATTAACAATTAGTTTCAACCCCAAACAAGCTAAGATTCCGGAAGAAGAGCTCTCATTCTTAAAACATAGCTAACAAAATTAGGAACCCCTATTACTTCAACATTTTTATTAGCGATATTTCTAGATGGTAGTTGAAGAATTCTATAAATTGGTACGAATATTTTCTCTTTCATATTTCACAAATGGCATAGAAGATGATCTTCTTGCCTAGTTTCTTCAACACTAAAGAGATCAACAATGTACCATGTTCCTCTTCCCTATCAACGTTCAGAACATTGAAGCGTGAACCAAGGTCTTCCCTCGGATGGCAGGCATTTTTCTCCATTTAAGTAAGGGGCTTTGTGGCTGGATTGAATCCTTCACGATGGAAATTCCCTAATTACTATGATCCGGAGCAAATAAAAGAAAATCAGTTATTTTCGTTCTTGTGTGTTAGAAAGTCGATAACTTTGACAAGGATTTAGTGTTAGTTTCCTCACGTATCTCAATAGGAGGAAACCGTAGAGTTCATTATTAGGAACGGAAGGGAAAAAAGCCGCCAAGTGCATGAATACTAGGAAGGGTAGTCTTAGTTTGTAGCGTACATTCATTCCATTGATATGCGCATCATGCTCACACAGATTAACCCTTTTACACAGCTTCTTGTACATGCTTGAGTGATGACCAGAAACTATATGAGAAACAGAAAATTTGGCCGATTCTTCGAGTTCAAGAAATTTATTACACGGACAAAACGACCATGTGAAATTGTTAAGTGTGCTCTTTCTTCCTTCGTTTACTCATATTCCAAAGAAGAGGTAGGCACAAACCATCACAACTGTACGGCAAACCATCAACGACTCCATTTTGAGTCAAACTCTCAAGTGTACATGACTTCAGTCACCACACACCTTTTTCGTATGTAACATTAACCTCCTATTCATAACCTTTAGACTGCCTAATATTAAGTACAATACTTGGTTGGAGGATGCTTGCCTCAATGTTTATTAATGGCCTAAATTTTGCCCAGGCCTTCTCTCCTTGTGCAGTGAATGGGAAGAGAAAGATAAAAGAGAAAATCCAAGAGATTGTGTTCAAGTGAATATTCATATGACCATCATACAAGAGAGTTGATTCCATTGGAAATGTAATGAAACTGAAGGCTCTACAAGGCTAAAGGCTCTACAAGGCGGATGTTTAGCGTTATGTTAACAACTCCTCTCATTGCTTTCCCTCAGGATGCTGCATATCATATAATTGAATGGCTTGATTTTCATGCTAATTTCACATAAGATAGGTGTAAAACAGCTTAATCATGCTACCAAGGATTAGCAAACAGCAGCAGCGAATTGTTATTTCTGCGACGACGTACATAGCATTCAACCTTACTAGAGCTTTAGCAGAGGGCAACTTGTCATGCTATCATGATTCGACAGGTCTTAGCCCAAGGCTTCTCACATGCATATCCTCCCCCCTTAAATAGCCAATTTGCACTCCTCTTTGTGCACTTAGAGGTGGTTCACCTCGATTTTCCGTTCACTTGTCAATTCATGTGCTTATTTGAGACTTACATGTGATGGACAGAGTGTAAAGCTTTGAAGACAGATGGTATTTTGGATCTGTATTTTAGAAGGCTATTGATAAAGATGGTCTGAAATGCTCCTGCAGGACGCGTTCCCCTGCTTGACCAAACCATTCCTCAGGCAAAGAAGGATCTCATGCTTGCTTTTCTGATAGTAAAGGCATCTTTCTGGAACACTCGGCTTCATGTAGAATTTTAACTTCATTCTTTCTCTGTTTTTGTTTTTCTTTTTCAAGTCATTTCCCATCCAAACATCTAAATTTGCAACAAAGGTAGGACTATTATTTCATGACTCAGCCAATATCACCAACTATCTTGTCTATGAGCAACTATAACAATAAGCATAATGAAGTATTAGATATGACCGCATCACTTTCACCAACTAATAATGTTCAAAATGTGGGCGGTACAGTACCTTGACAAAAATAATCACAATGTGGACAATAAATAGATAGCAGTAAACTGTGTTAACTTCTTATAATCATTCTGTACATCCTGCATCTATCCTTTTCTGCTATTATTTCAAAAGCTAAGCATATAATAAAGGTAGGCATCCATGAGATCATTCAAGAGGAGAAAGTAAAGGCTTCACCATCATAAATCTGCACATAACTAACGTATGACTAACCTTCACAAGTTGCACATCATACTTCAAAGTCGACAAATCCTGTCTACTTCCCTTTTGTTGAAGAAGAACTGAGACACTCATTAACAATTTCCTTAATCCTTTTCTTCATCAACTTATCTTTAACACCAGCAAGCATGTTTCTGTAAAACATCTCCAAACGAACGAGCTTGCCATGATCTGACGCCTCTAGCATATCCTCCCATTCTTTTGCAATGTCAAAAGTTCCCAAGTTCCGCAAAGAAATAGGAATATCTTGTTCTTCGAAAGGCTTTCCAAAAATTGAACCATGAAGAATGCTAGCATATTGCTCCATTACAGAGAGTTTCGAACGAAGGAGCGTCATCTCCTCCATTGCCACAGACAACCTCTTCTCCGCTTCTGTGATTTCCTCATGGTCCTTTTCGACATTCGTTTTATCTCCACCAACAGTATCCAGTCCCTCTTCCTTGAAATCCTCTGTAAGTGGTGGCCACAAGACAATACTTGGAGTAAAAGAATCGACCAGCTTACCATTACCAAGAACCCCACTCCATCCCCTGCCCCAAGACCAAAGTTTAAATCCGCCGTCCGCAACAAGAACGGTATGTGCAGCCCCACAGGCAATTTGAACAGGTTCTGGAAATTTAGGGCCATATAGCCCGTTGCATTTTATCAATAAGGGAGATAGAGCATCACCAGCATCCGTTCCAGTAAAACTAGCATCAGGGCAAAGGCCAAGGCCCTTCTCCATTCCCCAAGACCACACATCCCCAGCAGATGAAACAACACAAGTGTGAAATAAGCCGCAGTCAATAGAAGTCAGGAAGACATTATGTGGCAGTTCTTCCACTGGTTCAGGAAAAGATGCGCTTCGGGTGGTCCCATGCCCAAGCTGTCCATTATCTCCAAGGCCAAAAGTCCAGCACACGCTCACTAAGGTCTCACTTGGTCTCTTTTTATGAGCAAGTAAAGCTGTGTGGAATGCCCCACATGCAACCTCATCAACTGCCCACGGCGACTCCAAGTTAAAGCTTTCAACGACCTCAGGATTTACCCTGCTCTCTTTATCTCCCAAGCCTAGTTGTCCATGGTTGTTGTTACCCCAAGTATAGCATATAAGGTCATCTCCTTTATGAGTTTCTCCAGCACTGACTAAGGCTACAATATGCTCATTTCCGCAAGCCACTTTAACAACAGTGTGGCCATGGAAATCCCAAACAGGATTTGGGATGGAACTGCTGACAAACGAAAATTCACCCTCTTTGCCACTGGAGCTGTTTTGATGAGGGCAATTACCCCATATCCAGAGTGCTCCAAGATTGTCGATTGCAAGCGACATCATTCCTCCAGCTTTAACTGAAGAAACCTGAGATATTAATCACAGAAAGTAAGGCCTAAGCTTGGCCACGATCCTTTTAATCTGCCAGTATTATAATGTTCCATACCTTCAAAGGTGTTTTACTCTTTGTTTCTGACCCGTCCATAAAGGACCCAGGAGACCCCAGCTCAAGGAACCCCTCCAACAAGCGGGGGAGTAATGAATTATTTCCATTGACACCAAGTTGGCCATCCATATCAGAGTCAAGGATGAACATACGCGTGTCAAGATGCAGTAAACATGGAGGAAAAAGGACAGACATGAATGTTCTCAAGGATATTCTAGCCATGAGTGCATTAAATTGCTAAAACTTTCTTATAAAGGATACAGATATTGTGACCCCAGCTCCAAGCTGATCCGTCATCTGCAAAACGTATGGGTCAAGGAAAAGGAAATTAGACCATTACAAAATCATCTTAGGGACTTAAGACTCTGAACTTAAACATCTTGGAGCCTGTTTGGTTCGCTGTTTAGAAGCCATTATAGGTGTAAGGAGCCCTCTAATCATGAAAAAAAATGGCTTCTGGTTTGCCGTTTAACCCGTAATGAGCATTATGACGTAATCCCAGTCACACCCATAGGGGCCATTCTCACTCCTTACCCAGATATTTTAATTTACTCTTTTTACAACAGCCGAGCCAGTAATGAAAAGTAACCTTGTATTCTAGTTGTACCCTTTGGTTTATTATAGGAGAATTTTTAGCTTCCTACCCCACTTTTAAATCCAGTGTAAAACTAGGGCTTACCAGACATTTCACGCCTTCATTATCACTCACATCGGAACTCATCATGAAACAGTTGTACATAAACTGAAGCCAACATATAAAATGACAATTTAGAACACCGTGCCAGTAAGAATCAAAGGAAATACTACCTCACAATTTGTTCACCTTATATCGCTTATGGTATGTAATCCTACATACATTCTCGTACTATTGAATCTTATGGCAGGATAAAGGATTCGGTGCGCAAAGCAAATAGGCAAAAGAAACACATGAAGAAACACGACATAGTGGGACTTTAGGATTCTTGAGTCAGTTTCACACTTCCAAATTTCATTAAGCCATTGATTACTCCGACCAAACCCCTGAAAGCAATCACAAAGAACCAGCTATTCAACAGTGAACCGCACGTCCAAATCTCGACTACCAATACGATTCAATTATGCCAATTTCATGCTCCAAACATTCACGTCATTTATGACAATTGCTATTGCTTCCCATCAATGGGAACATCCTAGGTATTAATCGTTTAGTCAACAGAGGTCCAAATTGCATAGCTCAATTAAAACCAAGTCAGCAATAGATGTGCACATGTAAATCTCGCTTCATGAGGCAACTAGAATCCAAATTTGAAACCAATGCATTACTATCCTTCGAGGAATGCTAGGATTCCCAATTATTTATCGCAAATGATGTGCCAGACTCTCACCCAAGTATTTTAAAGATGCCACTTCATGGGCAGACTGTGAGCCAAGTACTTAAACTGTGCCTCCTCATCGGGAGTAAGTACTTGGGATAGAGTACCAAACTATTGGATATACAACAAATAAGCATGATGCATCCACCAATATTACCTACTCCTTCCGGCCCCATCTTGAGTGTCCTCCGTTCTACTTTGATCTGTCCCAAATGTATGTCTAGTCAGTGCATTGAGTGTAAATAAGTACGAAATTGTTCTACATTATCCTTGAAAACTATAGAACTGTATCAAACGTGCTTCCTCAAGTAGAGTCCAAAGTCGAACAAGACACTCAGTATAAGACGGGTGTAGTATGTGTGCAAGTAGAATTCCTTCTTTAAGACGATTAAAGGGAAAAGCAAACAAAGAGCAACGTTACGAAGCAGTTGAGTGTGAAGAAAACAACAGTAATTGACAAGTTACCGACCTGCAAGAGCAAGGCTGTGATAAGCACCCGCAGAAATCCCAACAATCTTCTTGATCCGCTTTTCCTCATGACCATCTGCAGGGCTGAAATCAACTCGAACCGGAAGTAACTCGTCGGACTCCGAACCGGTGCCGAGCCGGCCGAATGTTCCTCTTCCCCACGCATAAACACTTCCATCACCTGCCCACGAAGTTCAAGTATTAATTCCGCAAAAAGCTCCAAGCTTGTAAGACCCTAAACACATATGCACTGCTCCGCATACCTGCCAGGGCGAGGGTGTGAGCCTCTCCGGCAGCTATGTCGATGACCTTTCGAGACAAGTTGCCTGGACTGGGAGTTGCTTCGGCTTCCTCCATTTGGTTCCGGCGGAAGTGTACATTTGTTGTTGGTACTCTCGGTACATATATTTATTATGCGAGTAATTAGAGAGGGACTTTATCCCATTTGACCTTTCCAAGAATTGACTCGGAAGCTCTTTCGGCGCCGCTTTACCTATATATATATCTTCTATTTTGTCGGTAAAAAGTAAAGTGAGTTTTGTTACGTTGAGAATAAACAATTTTTGTACTTAATTGATAATCAATTTTTTTTATACATATCTCTGTTTTGTCGCTAAAAAAATATGTGAGTTTCGTTGTGTTAAAATTAACAATTGTTCTTATTTAATTGACAATTGAATTTATTTTACTTTATTTTTAATGGCACTTGTTGCGATAGATGATCCACTGCTGTGCTCTTTACAAATGAGGTACCGACAGAAAATTCAAATTTAGGTGCACACTTCGCATCAAGAAGATGATTTATTCTTGAGAAACATGACGATTTATCGATTAAGTACTTCGTACATTTGCGAGTAAGTAGAGAGAGACTCTCCGACGCTCATTGGACATATCTCTCTTTTATTTTATCGCTAAAAAGCAATATGAGCTTCGATTTGTAAAATTAAATAATTTTTATGTTTAATTGTTAATGGGATGTATTTTATTTTATCTTGTGTGACACTTGCTGTGATATATGGTCCATTACCAAGTGATTTTGCATGCTTTGCTCTCTCTTTTTTACTTGATATTTTTGTATCTAAAAGATGCAACTAATGAGGTTGAGACAACATGATTAGAATTTAGGTATATATATAAGATGCGACTTGGCAACAAAAAGATTGGAATTTAGGTGTATAGGTGCACACTTGGCAACAAAGAAGATGATTTATTCAGGGAAACGTTATGTAATTTTGATGTTTAGATTGAGGACGTGGGCTCAAGACCTTTTGTCCTGTTTGCAAAATTTTCTCATTCTGCACTTAGAGATGTCAAAGGGCCGGGCTTGGGCCGGCCCAGCCCAAGCCCATCGGGCCTGCAAACGGGCCGGGCCGGGGCCGGGCCAAGAGAGGGTGAAAACGGGCCGGGCCGGGCCGGGCCTGGCGAAGGGAATCCTAGGCCTGGTCCAGGCCCAGGCCCTAAGCCCAATATTTAGGGCCGGGCTTGGGCCGGGCCCGGGCCCTTTTTTTTTTCATGTTATTCAATCTAGTTCGTGCAAATTCAATAAACCACTTCATCAGTTCTATTTTGCACTTCTTTAGGTGATGAGGAACTGAGGGGGCAGTGAGGGGTGCTGCAGTGATACATCAATATGTTTAGCATCTTATGGTGGTTAATCACCTTGCACGTGAAATGTTTGTATCCATTTGTTGCTTAGGGAATGTGTTTTCATGCCTCACTATTTTTGTATTCGGTCACTTCTTTACGACACATGTCAGATGCATGTGATTTTGTTGTTCTTCATGAGATCCATGTCTCATTTGATTAATCGCATATTACAGATCCAAGGAAAGTACTATGTGAGGATCGACCCCCTTGGAGAAGGAGCTAAGTGGCGTCGGTCTTTTGGCCAGGAAATATATTCTCCATTTCTTTTAGCTTTTACTGAGCAGGTGATTGAAGGCTTGAATGATCTTGTTGCCGATGTTGTGAATCTGTGGACTCTAACATGATTGTTCATAGTTATTGCAGGATGGAGATAAACAGATTAATTTTCAGGGACCAAGCTTTTCAGGGATGGAACCTTCCTACAAGCTTCCTGATAATATTGCGTTGATAACGATCCAAGTATGCATATCGAGTAATTACCATATTGCTTAAGCACCCAAAGAAGGACTTTACATCTAATGGGATGCTTTCCTACTTAAATCTGTCTTTGAGTACTGCAGGAGCTTAAAGATGGGAAAGTTCTCCTTTGATTGGCACACTTGTATGAGGTTTGTCTTTCGCTCATCAGATCACTTGAAAAACATAGTTCCTACTTTGGTTTTACCTAGTATAGTTTTCAAGTGAAGTCCACTTCCCATTTAAGCCCACTTGTGCCCATATATGTCATACACCTTTGGAGATATTCTTGGTAGCGTTGTTATTCCTGCCAGACCATTGCATTCTAATTTCCAACTGGGGGCTAAACTTGCTTTTCCTCATGAGACTTCTTTTCACTTTGTTGTAGCATTTCTTAATTTATGGTGCTAGTCTTCGGTAGCACATTTTAGTAGCGGTGGTGTTCCTGTAGGGTTTTCCATAAGCTTATAGGTAATTCTGGTAATTGTTTGTAATTTCGGTTTACACTAAGCTTTTGGCCACACATCTAGTAGACTTGGTTTCGTTACAGTTCTACTTTGTTAAAAGGGGTGGAAGAAAGTGGGGAGAAAGCTAGATTTTAAAAAAAAAGTGGGGCCAAAAAAGGGCCAAAAGCGGGCCAGCCGCCGGGCCAAACCGGGCCACCCGGGCCGGGCCAAACCCGGGCCAAATCGGGCCGGGCCGGGCCATTTTCACTCCATTTCGCGGCCTGGTCCAGGCCCAGGCCCCAGGCCCCCTTTTTTCGGGCCTACACTGTTCATGAAAGGGGCCGGGCCAGCCCGGGCCAACACCGGGCCAAAACGGGCCGGCCCGCGGGCCGTCCGGCCCAAATGACATCTCTATCTGCACTTATGAGTAGGCATTGCCATGCTAATCTTTCACGATCACCATTAAACTAATCTCAAATTTCTAGCGTTTTATTATAATCTTTAATTCCCTGTCGACAGTGGCGGAGAGAGCGGGGGCACTGGTGCCCACTTGCTTCTCCAGAACTTTTCTTCTTATTTTATCTCTAATGAAAAAAGTGCCCACCTAAAAATTTGAAGAAATGTTTAAAGGAGATATATTTGTGGTCATTTTTACATGTTAATATACCTAAAAATTTCAAAGATGGTTAAAAAAATATCCTTTCAGTCATTTAAAATGTTAAACTTGAACAAATAAACAAAAAAAAATTTAAAACTTAATCTACGCATAAAGTCAACAAAAAAAAATGATTTTTACTTTCATTCTTACGGTTTTCAAAATCTCAATACTTTCAAAGTCTTAAAGGCACATATGCAGACAAGAAAGCATCGCCTCCTCCACAGTTCTCTCATTACCTACCGGCCTTACCTCCCGCTGGCACGCCCTCAACGGCTAACGCCGCTGTCTCCACTGTCCAGTCTACCTCCGGCAGGTCACGGGCTTGCGAGTCACGACACCCTAAGCCCAATGGTCACGGCCTCACGGGCTTAGGCATGGCCTTAGAGGCGATTCACAGGCTCATCGGCGACGGCGCTCATGGACGGCAGTCGGCAGGTCAATTTCTCGACGATGACACTAATAGTCATGGCAGTCTGTGAAAGTAAGGAAAGATCCGGTGGTTGATTCTTAAATTTTCTACTTCTAAGAACCTTCCTTTTTTGTATCAATCTAGAATGCAACAATTGAGTTTTGGAACTTACAATATGCAATTAGAAATTGGTAGAATTTGATAGTTACTGCTAGTGGATTGTTAATTTTAGATTAAAATTTTAGTGCCCACCTTAAAAAAAAATTATGGCTCCGCCACTGCCTGTCGGCACCGTTTTTACTTTTCTAGATCGAATCCTATGTGATCACAATTCTCGATAAGACAACGGGAAAGAACATAACACGGTGAGTTCTGCAAGATGCTTGTTGCAGCTTCATCGTTTGTCAATGTTCTATAAGAGTGTGATTGGATGAACTAATTAAACTGAAAATTTTATTTTTGTAGAGGATTTTAAAATACATCAGACCAAATTTGTTATTTGGATTATGAGAAGATGGATTTACCAAATTTTTTGAGGGATTTTAAAAAAGAATTTGGTGTGTTAAAAAATCTCCTATAAAATAATTAGTCCAGACTAGATTTTAGGCAAATCATTTCCACAAATGAGGAAGGAAGTGACTCTTTTTTCTCTTGATAATTTTAGTTACCTTCTTCCATTGAAAAAGGAAACTTTCTCTCATTAGTTTGTATTGATACTGATACGCCATTTGATTATTTGAGTTCACTTTTTCATATGTAAATTGACATATAAAATAGAGTAAAATGCACAGATGGTCATTGAACTATGATGCCTTTTTCATTAAAGTCACTCAACTTTTTTTTGTGTCATTTTGGCTACTGGACTATCAAATCTGTCTAATTTGACCATTATGTCAGTCGGCATTAGGAAGAGTTCGGTTAAGTGGTCATGTGCGAGGCACATGACCCTTAACTCAGGGGCAAAATTGTCTCACCAACCTAACTCTTTATTTCTTTCTTTTTTGACTTGATTTAACTTAATTGTAGCATCCTTTTGTCACTAAAACAAGCATTAAAGCTAGTTTTAAACCTTTTAGCGACAAAAAAAGAATTGATTGGGAAACTATCATCCAAGAATTCATGAAACAGACTCATGAACAGACCTTTCCAATCCAATCAACAACCTTCTGTCTGGCACCCAAGTCCACAGCCCCATTCCTCAATCTTTCCAAGTAACCACTTTCAGGCAAATGCTCGCATTCCCTTTCGACCATCAAAGCCAAGCACTCGTCACTCTGCAGTGGCAAGCCCTTCAAGCACTCTTCACTGTAAAAGCTCAAGTTTTGATTACTGGGTTCATGGTTCCTTTGATGGTGCAATGCAACCTCAAAATCATCCACCAACCCATAATCATCGTCATCATAAAAAATGCCATTGTTGTCTTCTGCACACAAAAGACTAGATGCTATACACCTGACAATCTCTCACCCAAATGTCTATATTTACTTTTATGCTTTTTAACAAGACATCTCAAAATTTAGCCTTTTCTCTTTGATTCTATTGCCGAACAACTTGTAGATTTTATCTCCCAAAAGCAAATGAATGAAAAGGAAATGGGTATGAAAGAACAAAAGAACAGAGGAAGATGTTTCTCTCTCTAAGAGATTTGGATTGTGAAAGACTGCTGCAAAGAGAGCGACTTATGGAGAAGACGACGACGACGACGATTCCCAGATCTTGGAGCTCTGCCAAACACAAGACGACGACTGCCACCATGCCTGCGCCGAACGCCAAGACGCCCAGATCTGTTGTGATTGAGAGAGATAAGGATAGCAATTTAAATCCGACCCGCGGATATCCGCCCCGCCCCCCCCCCCCCCTAGGAACAGTTTGTTTTAACTTTGACAAGATTACGAGGCGAGTATAGTAATTTTTTTAAAAATTCGCAGCAGGTTAGTGTTTGGTATGGTTTACTGTCTAACCCGCCCCGTATCCGACCCGTACCCGCCCCGGTATACAACCCTAAATCATATATATAGCCTAACTTTATATATATATATATCAGTTAATCTCGGCCGTCCATCTAACATATATATATATATATATATAACTGCCCACAAATAGAAAAAAAACCCTAGAAGCAGCCGTTCTTTCTGCCGACTTTGCGCTACTGTCGCTACTTCCCACCCACCATCAGTGATCGGCCCACTACCTCGACCAAACGGCGCACCAATACCCCTATCGTCCGTCCACATTCACTCTGCCACCAACAAATAGAGCCACCGATAGAATAAGATACTGGCAACGGTGCAACAACAGAGCCATGACGGTCCAGTTTGCCAAGTGCGACTGCTGCGACTATGTTGCATCCGTGAGATCTACAAGGGGTGCTTAACCTGTGGCCTATATATGCGGCGAGGTGGTGAAGGACAAGGTGGTGCGATCGGAGTGGCGAATCGTCCGTGAGATCTACATATGGGCTTTTTTTAATTCTTTCCTTTTTTGTGTTGAATTCTATCTTTTTAATTGTTGGTGATGGGTGATAATGTTGAGTTTGTGCCGGCTGTGCCGTGGACAGGGGATGCCGGCGGTGCTTAGAGTAATTGTTGTGCGTTGCTCTTCTATGGCTCAGGCTGTGGCCGCGAGTAAGGAAAGAGCGGGGCGGATCGGGGCGGGGTCGGGGTTCCAAAAGTACCTTAGGATTGGGGATGGTAATTCATTCTTTTGACCTGATGCCGGGGCGGGGCGGAGTGGGGTTTCTGAATGAGCAGGGCGGGTTCAAATTTAATAAAATTCGCATCCGACCCGCCCCATTGCCATCCCTAGAAGAGAGAGATAGAGATAGAGATTGAACTAAAGTGATGGTTTTGCCCCTATTGTGATGCCCCATGTGCGCATCATGTGACCATTTAACGGAGAAATTTAACCGCATGTGACGGAATGGTCAAATTGGACAGATTTGATAGTCCAGTGGTCAAAATGGCACAAAAAAAAGTTGAGTGACTTTAATGAAAAATGGGTCATAGTTCAATGACCATCTGTACATTTTACTCTATAAAATATTCGCTTTACAAACCTACCCAAACACTAAATTTGTAATTCTATAAATACATTTCACTTTTATAGAGAATTTGAAAATACATTACACAAAATTCCTTATTTGAATTGTGATAAGATGAATTTATCAAATTCTATAGAGATTTGAAAAGAAAATTTAGTGGGCTAAAATAACTAGTTCAGACTATGTAGCTGCATTTGAGTGATTCTTTTTGTCTCCATAATTTTAACTAACTTCTTGCATGAAATAAAAGAGACTCTCTCTCATTGGCTTATACCCATAACTATTAAGTCATCTTGGTTAAAATTTTCAAATATAAATCTACATATGAAATATCCGCTTTTATAAAGTCGTCTAAATACTAAATTTGTAATTATATAAATTTATAAATTAATGAATTTTAAAATTAATACATTTTAAAATGCAGGATATTTGATTTTTTTTTTATCAAAATACAAAGTTCAGGTGATTGACCTTTTAGACGGGAGCACATTGTAGATAACGAAATGACATGCCATCAGAAGATAAGCATATAGTACTTGTTGGAGTTTTGTAGACACACGCATCTAATCTAATATTCTAATTTGATGATTGCTTATCCTCTTGACATCGCTTGTATCAAACCATTATCGTATTATTAATATTATTGTTATTATCAAATCAAATAAAAAGGAGATCGAGTGCAACGTGTTATGCTTGGATTTGCGCAAGCCAAGTCGTGGACATCACTCATCAGCAAGTATTATTTGCACTATAAGAAAACAAGTTTTTAGTGTCGGAATTTGGCTCCGTCACTAAAATTCCGTCACCTAAAAGGCTTTTAGTGACGGAATTTGCTCCGTCACTAAAATTCCGTCACCTAAACTAACCAATGTTAAGAAAACAGATTTTTAGTGGCGAAATTTGACTCTGTCACTAAAATTCCGTCACCTAAAAGGCTTTTAGTGACGGAATTGGCTTCGTCACTAAAATTCCGTCACCTAAAACTAATAATTCTAATTTTAATTATTTTTTGTTTTTTTTTTTTGAGTTTTGGAAAAATCCCCAAATGTAAAAATTAGGGCTTTTTTTTTCTTTTCATTTCCCTCCATCTCTTTGAGCTCCTCCCGCAACCTCCCTTTCTCCCCAAATTCCCACCGCCTCCTCCCTTTCTCCCCAAATTCTCACCGGCCCCCCTCCATTTCTCCCCATTCCATCACCGCCGGCCAAGGAAGCCACGACAGTCGACAGCCAGTTGTAAGCCCGAAGCCACGACGAGACCGCGAGCTCGAGCCGCGAACGACGAGCTGCGAGCGGCGAACGGCGAGCTGTGAGCGGCGATTCAGGCGAACGACGAGCTGGGAGCGGCAAGCAGCTTGCCTAAGCGATTCGCGAGCCACCTCTGTTGACGGACGGCCACCGATCTGCTGCTACGGTCGGCCACCTCTGCCGACGCCGGCAACCGCTACCGCTACACACCGACGGACGGCCACCTCTGCTCCATTTTGTTTGTTCTGAAGAAGAAGACCTACGTGGCTCTGTCCTCCGGTCACTCCACTCCACCGGACCACCGGCGCTAACGGCTCTGAGGCTCTGAGCTCCCAGTCTTCTTCGGTCTTCACCACCGGTGGGCGAATCGGCGACAAAGGTATGTTCCGAATTCCGATTACTTTATTTTTTCTACTGTTCGCCACTGATCTTGCCAATTACCGTGATGCATCTCTACAACTCATTACTGTAATCAACTAATCATTGCGGTCTAAACCTTCAACACCTACAAATCCGAAATAGAAATTCAATAATTTAAGGTTTGAATCTGTTAGAGCTGAAAGACCAAAATAAAGTGGATATTGATTATTGATTATCTAAGTTCCGAATTGATTGAAGATTGATGATTATTGAGATTATTGATTATTGATTGTGATTATTGATTATTGATTATCTGAGTTCCGAATTGTGATTATTGATTGAGATTGTTAATGGAGGATGGGACCCAATTGGATTTAACATGTGATTATTGAGATTGTTGACGGAGGATGTGACCAATTGGATTGAATGTGCGATTTAGTTGAATGATAGTTGAATGGTCGGTTGAATGTGCGATTTTGTTATTGATTATCTGAGTTCTGAATTATAATTTGGTAATTAGTATCAGAGCTATATTGTGTTATTCATTGTAGGGATTGAACTAGCAGATATATTGGAATTTTTTATCTAGGTCTATGGGTATTGTGAGCATTACTATGTTGTGGATATTATTACGAGTTATCATGTTGGTTGTACGAGGACACCCACCGTCTGGTAGTTTATGAGGACACCCACCGTCTAAAGAATAAGCAAGGCAAGCCATATGTGACCGAGAAAGCGGAGAAAATCAGGGTAAGATCCAAACCGTTTCACTTTATATATTAGTTAATGCCTAAGATCATTTCTGCCCTCTTCACCTATCTAACATTCAAAGTGGTATTTTTAATTGTATAATTGTCTCAACACATGTATTGCATTGTCCGTAGGATGCCTTTAAGTCTAAGGTAGAAGGTGCTCAGCCAATGAACTCTGAGAATGACGTTGAGGAACTGTGGCTCATTGTACCGGAGGTCCTTGACAAGAAAGGACGTACAGTTGGTCTTGGAACATGCGGACCACCACCACGGTCGAGGTTGAGCAGCATGAGAGGATCATCTAGACGGGTCACAGCCACACAAATTGTGACTGAGGATATGCCCGATCACTGGAAGCCACAATTGCGTATCTTGTTTGAAGAATTTATGCAAAAACATAAAGAACCAGAGGCATGTCATGTGGAGGGACATCAGGCTGAGGTACATATTCATGTATGTGTGTGTATGTGTGCGTGGAAGGGATTTTGGGTGGGTTCTATCACCGTGGTAATGGAAATAGTGAGCTTGCTTAGAGAAAGACTTAAGTGTAGTCTAATTAGATTGTGTGCGGGCATATATGATTCATGATTCTTCACCATATTATTTAAGATGTGAATTTTTAGTAATTGTTAGTTAAATTTATCTTTATATGATTGTACAGCCATCCAGAAATACTGAGGATGACGATGACAATGATGATTTGGATGCCAATGAGAAGTACGACCTTGATGAGGATAGAAATTGAGTGACCAACTAATCCCCTCTCTTTAATTTGAAAGTTCAAACATCAACTTACTTTCATGTTTAAGGATGATCGCTACTATATGATAGTTTAGGATTTGTGTTGGACTTAGTATTTTATGTGTTTGTGAACTTGTGGAGTTTGTGTTGATGAAAATTGTGAAGGTTGATTTGGTAATGGATATTGTGTTAATGGATTTTGTGGAGATTGACGTAGTAATGGATGTTGTAGAGATTGATGTAGTAATGGATTTTGTGTGGTTGATGAGTTGATGAATTTGTTGTATACAGGTTTGAGAAAAAAATGGGATTTGAAAAAAATAGGCGGAACTATACTTCTTTTGTTTTATAATTTTAGCGACGATTATGATTTGTCGCTAAAAGCATAAAACATTGATAAAATACCTTTAGTGACGTATTTCATGTGACGTATTTTCGTCACCATTTATTTTAGTGACGTATTTCATGTGATTGAATTTTCCGTCACCAATTATTTTTAGTGACGTATTTATGTGACGGAATTTTCCGTCACCAATTATTTTTAGTGACGTATTTATGTGACGGAATTTTCCGTCACCAATTGTTTTATACGAAATTAAAAAAAGATATTCGAAATATAAAATACCTTTAGTGACGGAAATTTTCCGTCACTAAATGTCTCCATTCCATCACTGAATTTAGTGACAGAATCGTTAATTCCGTCACTAACTTTTTAGTGACGAGGGTATACGCGACGGAATCGTGTGACGGAATTTTCCGTCACTAAAACTTTTAGTGACGGAAATTGCTTTTTTAGTGACGGAAATTTCCGTCACTAAAAACCTGTTTTCTTGTAGTGTTGTGAAATGAAGCTTTTTGCATCTAAGTGTCAAAGCAAGTAGGGTGGTCCGGTATATATTAATGGTTTTATAACGAATGTAAAAATAATTCTTTTTAATTGAACGGTTCGATATGATAGACTGCAGTATTACTTTAAACATACAAATAAAATCGTTTTCGAAGATAAAAAAGTCACCATTTGCATGTTATCCATTCGATGGTGGAAAGATAGAAATCGCAACGCACAATAGTATGCGATGCAACGTAAGCAGGGCAAGTCGAAAGCCTTAAGAATTAAGGAAGCTTTGGAATGGCCTCAGTCACAAGGATATTTTCAGGTAAATCCAAAGACAGACTGCAAGAATGTGGTCTGAAAACTGGTTTTGGTAGACAAATGAAAAGCACGTTTATGTCATATTTTTTGTATGACATTAAGAGTTCGTTTGAGATTAATTCTAAAATCAGTTTCATATTAAAAAAGAAATAATTTTCAGAATTTTTTTTAACCAAATTTATACACATTGACTAATTGTTTGACAAAGTTAACGAAAGCTCTTGTCGAAAGGCATGAAAAGGCTTCGGGTAAAACCTATTGAAAACACTTTTAGCGTGAGAAAAATGACCAGCAAGAACATCAAAGATATAAATTATGTCATTGTTTAACGCATACAAGATTCTCTATATATTAGAAGCTAATATATTGTGCTAAATTCTCTTACCCCTTTGTATCATCATATCCCTATGATACTTATAAGAATGGTTAGTAAATAGAATCCAACTCGGCAACAATTAAGTTTGAAAAAACTGTGTAAAGAGCCAAAATAGATAAGTATATGTATATGAATAAATCTCTCTTTCCCCTTCTTCTTTTTGAATGCATCCATTAGAGATTAGTAGTAAGCCATAAAATAATTAGTCTTAAAAGAGCATTCAACGTCCTTCTTGTGAATGATTATAAGTGTAATCTTGTACTTTTCTTGGTCAACTTGTTTCTCCAAAAAAGTGCTTAACAGAAAACCAAAAGTATCGTTTCCAGTGTTAAAAAACTTTTTTTTTTTGTATTTGAGTGGTTTTTTTTTTGGTGTCATACAATCAACAAACATGTTTTAAACTATTTAAAACAAGTTTGACAACTCCGATATCAATCTTAGACACCCTCTGAAACTTTAAGGAGCAGGTTCTACTTTTGCAAAATCCAACGGGTGGCAAGGAAGCAAATCAATGAAGATCATGGAAAGGCCTACAAAGCCTTAACCTTTGCCTGTACCCCGCGTTTTGAGTAGTGAAAAGGGTTGGATTTGTGTAAAAAAAAAGAGAGTATGATAAAAAAAAAAAACCATGATACTTAAGAATTTGTTAAAAATCATTATCTATGGTAAGTAACATAGTAAAAAAAAATTCCATCGAGAAGCTGTTACATACGTTAAAGTTACATTTTAACCACAAAAATAAACATGTGAAGGCTCGACCCGGTGGTTCTCGTGTCTTTCAGTGGTATCCTGCATCAAATGTTGGGGGATTCTTGGTTGACCTTATAAGATTTTATCTATGAACACGTCAATACCTAGTGACTATCCCTTTGAGGGAAGTATTGCCTTGCGGGTTCGTTGTACTTTTATGGGACCAATATACCGGCATGA
The DNA here is from genome assembly GCA_033065855.1 of Escallonia rubra. Taxonomy (NCBI): domain Eukaryota; kingdom Viridiplantae; phylum Streptophyta; class Magnoliopsida; order Escalloniales; family Escalloniaceae; genus Escallonia; species Escallonia rubra. The sequence continues at coordinate 24,906 of JAVXUO010001692.1, forward strand.
GTGAGGCTTAACAAACCAACGAGGAAACTCTTTACCTCATGCATCATTTAATCCTGGAAAATTTAGTAAGATTATTATCTAGTCATATGTCCAAAACAATTGGTCCCTAACCCTAAAAGATAAAAACTCAAACAAGCTTATGGGCTAACACCCTTCGTGGCCTCATATGAATAGGCCGACAAAAATATAAAGAACAACAAACGAAACAGCCTAGTACTAATCAAAAGGGGCTCGAACCCAGATACATACCCGAAAAACAAACACCCACAAAGTCAACCTAATTCAATTCAATACGATATAAACAAGCACACATCATACACTTCACCTTTGACAGAAAAAAGATGGGGAAAGTATGGAATGACCTCCTTTACTTTACACGTTGTGCGTTTTGCCCCCCTTCACTTCAAAATTAAGCACTAAACCCCCTCACAGTTTAAGAAAATGGGCACAGTTACCTGACCATAACAGATATTTGCCAAATGCCTTTTTTATCCTTCCCATATAACCCTTAATTTTTTGAGAAGCCTGCCCAAACACGTGCATCTGTTCATCTTTCTCTGCCTTCTCTCATTTCATCTTCTCTCTCAAAATAAGAGATAACTCTTCATCTCCTTCTCTTGCGTCTGTTCATCTCCTACCCCATATGCGTGCCGATCTGCTGAAGGAAGAGAGGATCAACTTGGAAATCGTCGCGATCTACATATTGGAGGCCATTGCGATCTTCAGCTTCTGCGGTGCTTCTGTGGTGAGATTCTACGTAAAAGGTATGTTCTTCCTAAATACCCATCATCTAAAAGCAGACCTGACAATCGGGTAAAACCGCGGGGTACGGATAAAACCCGGTCGGGTACGAGTAAAAATGGGTCGGGTATAATTAACCCGGATTTTCCCGGGTAGAATTTTTAGGAACCCGTACCCTAGGGTATTACCTGCGGGTAAATCCTCAATTTCTGATTAATTATTTTTTAAATAAATAGTTTAATTAACTACTAATTACAACTTCCCACAATCAAATACTTTATTGTTTCTCCATCAAAATTCATTACACAAAAATCTCAACATCTTTCCATCAAAAAAATAAAACCAATATGAACATTTTTCAACAATAAAAAAAAAAAAAAAAACAAATAGCACAACAAAAGGCACGACAACCATCAAAATCCAAACTGAAAGTCTACCCAACAAGGCAACAACCACAGAGACGGAGTAAAGGTGGCGATGTGGCCACGGTGATGACAGATCGGTGGCGACGCAGCCACGGTAGTGACTGATCGATGACGACGGGGCCACGATGTTGACGGATCGGTGACGACGGGGCCACGGTGGTGATGGATCAGTGACGACGAGGACACGGTGGTGACCGAACGGTGGCGGCGGAGATGCGGAGTGACCGACCGTGGCGGCGGAGATGCAGAGTGACCGACTGTGGCTGACCTACATGGCGCGTGGGTGGAGTAGGGTGATCGTGACTCCGGTAGATCTGTGAGAAAGAGAGAGACTTGAGAAAGGGAACCTGTGAGAGGGGATCTGTGAGGGAGAATTGAAAGGCAGAGGCGGCAGATCAAGTGGGAAGAAGAAGAAAATGAGAGGTTCTAACCCTAAAAAACTTATCTATAGGCACATAATCGGGTAAACCCGGGTACCCGGTAACCGACCCGAACTTACCCGGATTTTACGGGTCGGTTCGGGTACGGATCTATTTTTAGCAGGTCCTCTAAATGTGTACCCATACCCGGGTTTTTTTGCACGGGTAAGGGTAGACCCGCGGATCCGGATCAATTTTTGCCAGGTCTATCTAAAAGTAGGTTTTCTACAATCTATATGCCTCTACCCCAACTTCTTTAGTTTACCCGATTCTGAAAGTTTTGGCTTTCAAAAATTGGGGTCTTCTTTAGATCTATAGATTTTAGGGTTTGATGATTATATTTTGCATCACATTTTTGCCATGCATGCACTCTGTTTGCACGAAGTTAGGATTTTTTTTTGCCTTTATGGTATCTGATGCACCAAGTTAGTGCTCATGTGGTCTCTCAGCATGTAAAGTAATGTAAATCTTGGGACCACTATGCACAATCTCAATTTTCTAATGGGTTTTAACTTTGATTAATGGTTGACTTTCGCTTATGATTGTTATTTAATGACTATCGATTGATTCTAATGGGTTTGATCAATTTTCTGGGTTTGATTATTGGACCACTATGCACGATCTCATGTAAAGTAGTTATATAATAGGGCTAATTACACCTATGTCCCTGAGGTTTGGGGGTAATTACACTCAAGGACACAAAGTTTCAAAATGTAACACTTATGTCCATCGACAAACGGAACCCTAAAATCTTAACGGTTTTAATGAAAAGACTGTATTGCCCCTGAGTTAGAACCTTATTTTTTTTTAATGCCATTACTAAAAAAAAAAAAAAAGTTTATTTCATCTATACTTTATTCTTAACCCCCCCCCCCCTCTCACCTGCATCCCCCTTCCCCGTCACCCACCCACCCATTCTTCCTCCCCTTCCCCGGCGCCGCACGGCCACCAAGACTTCCCTTCGCCCACCCATTCGGTAGCCACCTCTGTTAGACCACGCCGCCAGCAGCCCCCTTCCTCGCCCAACCCCGTCGTAACCCCGTCCCTTAACCAACCCCGTCGCAACGCCGCAGCGTCGGAGGTTGGTCTTAACCGTGGTGGTCAAACATGATGAAACCCGAAGTCGGCGACGATGGTCGTCCTCCGGCGACCGGTGGATCTGGTCGACGGGTTAGATCTTAATCGTGGCCTCAACCAACCCCGTGCAACGCCACAGCGTCGGAGGTTGGTCTTAACCGTGGCTTGGTTTGCCGCGGGTTAGATCTGGTCGGCGGCGAGGGGCCGAAATGGCCTGTGTTTTCGACGACCGATTCAGCAAAAATTTACTGTTGTACAGGGGCTGCCGGCGGCGAGGGGCCGGGTAAGGAGGGAATGCCGACGGCGGGGGCGGGGGAGGGAGGCGACGGCCGGTGAGGACAGTCAGGGATACCCTAATTAGAAAACCCTAATTTGCAAATTAGGGTTTCAAGAAAATCCTAATTTGCAAATTAGGGTTTCAAGAAAATCCTAATTTGCAAATTAGGGTTTCAAGAATATCCTAATTTGAAAATTAGGGTTTCAAGAATATCCTAATTTGCAAATTAGGGTTTCAAGAATATCCTAAAACTAAAATTGATAAATAAATCATATATAATAATAAACAGATATTTTTCAATATATACAGTACAAGGGGTAGTATCGTCATTTTAAAAATACATATTGATGACATCATACAAAAAGTACAATTTTTGGATGGAACCCTAACGGATGGACACGGCTGATACATTTTAAAATTGTTTGGTCACGGAATGTTACATTTTGAAACTCGTTGTCCTTGACTGTAATTATACCCAAACCTCAGGGATATAAGTGTAATTTGCCCTATATAATATAGATAGTAACTTTAGGGCAAAATTAGGAAAGGGTAAAATTAGGGCAAATGATTAATAATTAGGGCAGAACTTCAATTAAATCGAAAATATTACTTACTAATTATCAATTAGGTTGAAATTGAAAATATTTGTTACTAATTATCAATTAAATTGCAATTGAAATGAATTTAGTGGCTACATGGAGGCCTTTGCCTTGTAAGTTGGTTTATTTTGAGCAAACGTGAGACTTAAAACATACCCTTAATGCTCCCTGTAGTAGTCTGACATTTGAAATGTGAGACTAAACTGGATATTTTACATATTTGTTCTACATGGAGGCCTTATTATTTCAGTTAACTTGCTTTTTCTTGCATTGTCTGCATAAATTAGGCATATTTGTTCTGACATCATAGAAGCCCAGCTCATTTAGGCCACATATATAACATACAAAAGACATGCATCTTGGATAGCACTTCATTAGCATTAGCATCTTGGTTAATCCAAATCAGGCTACTTACTTGTTAGCACTTCATTAGCATCCTAGGCATTAACTTACTCACTTTGTAAGTTTCATAATATCTCTTTTGAGTTGTTGTCAAACTGCAACTCTTTTTTTTTTTTCAATCTGTAACAAGGGACTTCATTATTTCAGATTTCTTTTCCCTGCTCTTGGAGGAATCATGTATGACTATGACATTGGTGCTACCTCTTGTGCTACAATTTCTGTAGTGGTATGATACAGTTGGAACTAGCACACAGCTGGTATGTTATTATCTCTTAGGCAATAACTTACTCACTTTGTAAGTTTCATAATATCTCTTTTGAGTTGTTTCCTGAACTGTATGGAGATGATCAATGAAGTAATATTAATTATTATTAGTAGTAAAATCAGGCAATGCTCCCTGTAATAGTCTGGCATTTGAAATGTGAGACTAAACTGGATATTTTACATAGTTGTTCTACATGGAGGCCTTTTCATTATTTCAGTTAACTTGCTTTTTTTTGCAATGTCTGCATAAATTAGGCATATTTGTTCTAACATCATAGAAGCCTAGCTCATTTAGGCCACATATATAACATACAAAAGACCTGCATCTTGGTTAGCACTTCATTAGCATTAGCATCTTGGCTAGCCCAAATCAGGCTACTTACTTGTTAGCACTTCATTAGCATCTTAGGCAATAACTTACTCACTTTGTAAGTTTCATAATATCTCTTTTGAGTTGTTGTCAAACTGTAACTCTTTTTTTTTCAATCTGTAACAAGGAACTTCATTATTTCAGATTTCTTTTCCCTGTTCTTGGAGGAATCATGTATGACTATGACATTGGTGTTACCTCTTGTGCTACAATTTCTGTAGTGGTATGATACAGTTGGAACTAGCACATAGCTGGTATGTTATTATCTCTTAGGGAGTAACTTACTCACTTTGTAAGTTTCATAATACCGCTTTTGAGTTGTTTCCTGAATTGTATGGAGATGATCAATGAAGTAATATTAATTATTATTAGTAGTAAAATCAGGCAATGCTCCCTGTAATAGTCTGGCATTTCCGTTAACTGTGACATAGACCCAAAGTTGTGGACAAGGTCACATTTTGGAACAACTTCTAAGTGTGATATTTTGGTTAATAACTTAACAGAGAGTCCTTGTGCCGGAGCACTCGGAGCGAGTCAAGGTAGCATCCCGGAGGAGCCGTCTACCCGACTGGCCGAGGTAGCATCCCGGAGGAGCCGTCTACCTGGCGGAAGGGGAGTTGAAGAGCTCCCTAGCAGAGATAGTGTCCCGGAGGAGTCGCCTATCCCCGCGGGTGAGTCCTTATGCCGGAGCACTCGGGGCGAGTCAAGGTAGCATCCCGGAGGAGCCGTCTACCCGACTGGCCGAGGTAGCATCCCGAAGGAGCCGTCTACCTGGCGGAAGGGGAGTTGAAGAGCTCCCTGGCAGATATAGTGTCCCGGAGGAGTCGCCTATCCCCGCGGATGATGTACACTCCGGAGAGTGGGTTGAAGCATGTTCCATGACCAAGGCAAGGTGCGCATGGTGTGATGAATGAGTGTGGTGCCCGGGGGCATGATGACATGATTGTGGCGCATGGGCGCGATGAAGTGAGTAAGGTGCCGGGAGCACGTCTATGTCAATGGCGCGGCGCATGGGCGCGACGGAGTGCGTAAGGTGCCGGGGGCATGTTTGTGTCAATGGTGGCGCATGGGCGCGACAGAGTGCGTAAGGTGCCGGGGGCACGTTGGTGTCAATGGTGGCGCATGGGCGCGACAGAGTGCGTATAGTGCCGGGGGCACGGTAGTGGGACAGAGAGCCTGGGGGCACGGCTGTATCAGCGGCGCGGCACACGGGCGCGGCGAAGTGTTGGAGTGTGACGCCCGAACGTCGGTGATGGGGGTCACGGAGACGACGTCCGGGCGACTGAAGATGAGCGTCGTGGAGTTGTGTCTGGGCGACGGGGTCGCGGAGTTGTGTCCGGGCGACGGGGGTCGCGGAGTTGTGTCCGGGCGACGGGGGTCGCGGAGTTGTGTCCGGGCGACGAAAGTCGCGGAGTTGTGTATGGTCTCTTGAAGAGAAGTGAAAGTGTTAAGTATGGAGACCAAAGGCCAACCCTTCGGGGAAGGCCAAGGCCAACCTCAAGGGGAGGCCGAGGCCGACCCCCATGGGGAGGCTGAGGCCGACCCCAAGGGGAAGGCCGAGGCCGACCCCAAGGGGAGGCCAAGGCTGAGGCCGACCCCAAGGGGAGGCCAAGGCTGAGGCCGACCCCAAGGGGGAGGCCAAGGCCAACTTCCTTGGGCAAGTGTCATGGCGCGTCGATGGGCGACGGGCGAAGTGCGACGATCGAAGCGTCATGAGGCTTGGTCACGTTCCTTGAGCGTGCATGCTTTGACCGGTTGTGAGCGTTGAAAATGTCTGTTGCTTGTGCGGACGTGTCATGCAAAATGGGACCGTAGTGGGCCTTTGGGTACGACCAGAATAGGTTGGGAACAAGACCTATTTGAGTTGATCATTTCCCAGTTTGTGTTCGGATTGCAACAAAGAATTGGTTGTTGGTTGTATATCGGCAATGGTGGTTTGGTGTATGGCTGTGTATGGCAGTGGTGGTTGGCCGTGGATACGGTGGCGAAAAAGATGAAGCATTAATAAAAGAACTTAGAATGTATAACAGAATTATATGGAACTAAGATGAACTTGGGACGCAAAACTCAGAGAAATAGGATGAATCCCAACCGCCACAAAGAGTAGCAGTTAGGGGCCCACCAACCGCTGCTCTTTGTGGCGGTTTGGTGGGTTTGCTTTGAAATTATGTGGGCCATTAAGTGCTACAAAGTCTAGCGGTTAGGGAAAATTAGTGGGCCCTAACCGTTACAAAGACCAGCGGTTAGGGATTTTTTTGCCTGAAAAGGGTATTTTTGGGAATTTTGTAACCGTTTTAAAGACTAGCAGTTATCACTTTTTGAAAAAAAAAAAAGACCAGATCTGGTCCATCCACGAGTACACGTGGACGGTCAGATTTATGGTGGAGAAATAGCCGGTAGATGTGGATCGGCTCCCATATATATATATATATATATATGGAGCTGATCCGTTGAGAGCGTGGGCAAAATAGGAGAAGTTGCAAGCGCGATCTGACCGTCCATCCCGAAAGATGGACGTGCCAGATCGCGCCTTTTTCGAAAGCTGTCAGTCGTCCGCCATACAGTATGGCGGACGGGTTTTTTTACCAAATTGCCCCTCCGCGCCTGTCCGCTAAATTGTATGGCGGAGGACATTAAAGTCCTGATGGGAGACAGCCAAAAAGACGTCCGCGATACTGTATGGCGGACGTCCCCTAGGCTGACACCTGTCCTTAGGCTGACACCTTTTTGCCCCAACACTTAAATTTTTTTTTTCCGGCCCTATTTACGTCCGCTATACTATATGGCGGACAGTCAAGGAGAAGGAAGCCTCCCCAACACTTAGTTTTTTTTCGGCCCTATGTACGTCCGCTAAACTATATAGCGGACAGTCAAGCAGAAGAAGCCGAAGGCCGAAAAAAAACTAAGTGTTGGGGAGGCTTCCTTCTCCTTGACTGTCCGCCATATAGTATAGCGGACGTAAATAGGGCCGAAAAAAAAAATTTAAAGTGTTGGCTTCCTTCTGCTTGACTGTCCGCTATATAGTTTAGCGGACGTACATAGGGCCGAAAAAAAACTAAGTGTTGGGGAGGCTTCCTTCTGCTTGACTGTCCGCTATATAGTATAGCGGACGTACATAAGGCCGGAAAAAAAAACTTTAAGTGTTGGGGCAAAAAGGTGTCAGCCTAAGGACAGGTGTCAGCCTAGGGGACGTCCGCCATACAGTATCGCAGACGTCTTTTGGCTGTCTCCCATCAGGACTTTAATGTCCTCCGCCATACAGTTTAGCGGACAGGCGCGGAGGGGCAATTTGGTAAAAAAACCCGTCCGCCATACTGTATGGCGGACGACTGACAGCTTTCGAAAAAGGCGCGATCTGGCACGTCCATCTTTCGGGATGGACGGTCAGATCACGCTTGCAACTTCTCCTATTTTGCCCACGCTCTCAACGGATCAGCTCCCATATATATATATATATATATATATATATATATATATATATATATATAAGTCATTTTTCTTAGCCTTCAAGCACTTTAAAGTTTGAAGCTATAGATTGAGGTCTTAGGGTTCCTTCTAAGGTGGAGGAAGAGATAACCTTTCAACCTTATTAGCCTCCCAACACTTCATATTAGCCTCTAAAAACCCTGAATTCCGACTTCCTGCACCAGCACATACCTGAATTTCAAACAGCTCCAATTTTAAACGGCCTCTTAATCATATTCCCTCAAATTTTTGTTTTAAAAAACTTTAAAATGTTTAAGTGCTAAATTTGTTATAGAAGCTAAGAAGGATTTTGGCTGCAACTTCAGTTGTAGAAATAACCTACAACTGATCGTATAGTGATCATTAATTATCACTAAATATTGGAACTGACATTAGTATAGACATCTTTAGCAACAATATCTAACATCAAATTTTTTTATTTTGTAAATTAAAAGCGACTAAACGTATTAAGCAACCATAATTTGTCGGGTCGTAGGATCTTCCAAGTGTACCCAAAAATTTCCCAAAAACTATATCGGAAAATGTGTTTGGCTAATCCTTTTCCTTTTTCCTCTAAATTAATACGGATTTATATACAAATTACAGCTGAATCACCCATGCAAAGGTCTTCAACTATTATACGGATTAACATCATTTTTTTTTATTTTGTAAATTAAAAGTCACTAACATATTAGGCGATCATAATTACAGTTGCATCACAGTACGAAGAGCATACGACCTGACAAATTATATATGGTTGCTTAATGTGTTTAGTGACTTTTAATTAATAAAATAAAAAAATGATTAGCCAAAAAGTTTCCCAAAAACTATATCAGAAAATGTGTTTGTCTAATCCTTTTCCTTTTTCCTCTAAATTAATGCGGATTTATATACAATTAATTACAGTTGAATCACCCATGCAAAGGTCTTCTACTCTATGAGGCTGATCTTGCACCCTTAATTAAATCCTAACCACCGCAACCACCATCACCATCCGCCGTGCCATCCTCGCCAACATAAGCCGAAAGGTTCAGATACCTTTCCTGATCTGCTCTATCCCTCCACCTTGCCCGACACATGACGCAACTCGTCGACCTCCTCCGGTTACTTCTCTTCCAAGCCAACAAGCATTCCTCGTGAATAGCGTTCCTGCATGTCCCGCACGCCACCAGCTTCTCTCCTCCTCCCATTTCCTCCAGACAAATGGGACACGTCGCACCATCTTCCACACCTATCGCTTCTTCCTGCCGCCTTGGTCGAAAGAAGAGGTGATGGAACCACTCGCGCGCATTGGCCCCTGCTAAATATTCTGTCAGCATGGGCATGGCAAGAAGGCGGCTGAGCTGGCACGGGCGGAGTGACTTCCTCCACAAGCAACCATCGTCGAGGGAGATACCGAGGACTCTAATGTAGACGAAGAGGATGTGCTTGCACGGGGTGGTGCGGTCGGGGCACGAGCATGACGGCGTGGAGGACAGGGTAACGGTGTAGACGTTGCCAGTGGCGCCCAAGACGAAGAAGTTGGAATCGGCGCGGTGGAGGAGGCGGAGGCGGTGGCCGAGTGCACGCAGCACGCGGTCCGTCAAGGGCTGGGTCGGGTTGAAGCGATAGTAAGGCCGGTGATGGTCGTCGTGGTAGTGGCTGTCCGGTGGCGATGAGGAGGGTGAATTGGAGCCAACTGACTCCATTGCGAGAGGAGATCGATCAGCTGTGACACTTGGCTTGGCTGTTGTGAATAATGATGGATGAAGTAGCCCCGTTGAAGGGCTTTGTATGGGCGAGACGAGATGCTTTGTACAGGCTTGTGGGGCACGTGAGGGATGGCGGGTGGGTAAGGCAAAATTAAAGGTGCAACGCGGGAAAGTTGAAACCTTGAGTTTTGGTCAACTATCAATGTTGTCCTCAAGGCACGTTACGGACTCTGTCCGCTGTCGGATGTTACGTACGGTCATTGCTAATCCTTGAAGGTCCTAATTCCGCCGCAACCTCAAACAGGAATCAGCTTTTAGTTCAAGTAAAAGGTCGATATACATTGCCAGTATATTGGCCTAATAAGCTTTTTTTTTTCCTGCAAATTTTGGACTGCTTTAATTTCACCTTAATTTCTGCTAGAGGAGGCAGTGAATTTCCTCGTTCCAAGACTTGAATACGTTATTTCGATGTGTTTAATTACTATAAATGGATCATTGTTGGCATGCATATTGGCCTAATTAAGTTTTTTCTCCTGCAAACCTTGATTCTCCTTTCTGTTGCAGAAGGCAGGGGATAATCTGTGCCTTGCGAATTTCCTCTTTTCAAGATTTGAATACGTTGTTTCAATGCGTTTGTTTTAGATTTTCTAATCGTAATTATTCATCAGAACTAAATTAAGACTCATTGTGGCATCAACTTAATTTGCTAGACAATGATATCAGTACTCGCTTTTCTAAGAGCGGATACGCCCGAAAAGGGAAGGGTAACATTGAAACAGAGAACTAGCAGCTTGGAAAATATGGGTCATTTGTCTTAACAAAAAGTTCGCAAAAGTCAGCAGTTTACTTTCGTAAAGAGTTAATTAAGAGTGGCAATGATTTGTTAATGCCATTCGAATCATCAAACAAAAAAGGTATTTGTGGGAACAGCATGAACATAGTTAGGATGGATAATGGGCTAGAACAACTGAACAAGTCCGAAGTCCGCTTGCTTTGCCCGATCTTATTAGGGACAAGCGTAAAGTAAAGCCGAGCCGAGCCTCGACAAATTATGAGACATGAACTGACTTCGGATCAGGTTTGGGTAAAATAAAGCTCAATCTATTATAGGCATGACCCGAACTTATATATTCATATATATGCTTTAACCATTAGACATTCAAATTGTTATGCGACCCTTGCCATATAATGACCCAAAGGAGAACCAAAAATTAACATTTATGCTTTCATTAAGTGACTTATCATATTATGTACTTGGAACTACAATACCTTCATTGTTTCGATTAGTTACAACGGTGAATGTAGTAAGAGGAAAAAAATTAACTATAAACTAAAAGTTTTTTTTATATCGACTAGCTATCGAGGCACACATGTGCCTAATTGAAGTTAACGGTGTGATATTTTTACGAAATCAAGCATGGTATGTATGAAAAATTTTAACTATATTTTCTGGAATGAATTCCAAAATTTAGAAACCAAAAGGTGTCCCTACAAGTCAGTTTTTTGTATTTAATTATTTTCTTTTGTGCATGTTAATTCTAAAAGAAAATTTTAATTGATGCCAAGTCTCAACCTCCTAAGCAGGGAATTATGTAACAGGCAATTTGTGTTGGCTTTGTATATAGTCCTACTAGTTTTTGTGGCACACAATGAGATTAGCAGTAGGATATTTTATAGCGCTAAGCATGATTTTTAGGATGTAATTTAACTACACTTATTTGAATGAATTACACATTTTAGAAACCAAACATGTCCTAAAATATAGATATTTAGCTGCCGAGTACTGTTTTTTGTGTTACTTTCAGAAAGTTTCTTTTACTGCCAAATGTCAACATTTAAATAGATAGTTCATTATCAAAGTGGTGTTACACCAACTACAAAATGATGTTTAGTTTACATGTGGTATACAAAAGATAGACCAGCAGTTGTGTCATCACATGCGATGCATGTGCAAGATTAGAGAAAAAGAAAATTATCAAAAAGTAGAAGTTACTTGTTTTAGACGGTGGTTACTTGTTTTTGTCTTTGTTTATTTATTTTTTTAATTTATAATTTGAACTTATACCTGTCAAGTGTCATCATCTAGATATGCCACTTGTAATCACTTAGTGAGTTTCAGTGTAACACCAAAAGTAGTGTTACACATGATAGTATAGATCGATATAGATAAATGGATCAAGTGCTATCAAATGAGTGGATTCCATTGTCTTTTGTAAGAAAGCAAAAAAAAAAACTTTTATGAGATGTCTTACATTTTGTTTGGAACAATTCCTTTGGGACTTAAATTGGCAATTAGATTTGAGATTCAGTTGATTTATTTTATTTAGAATAAAAGGAATTCAAATCACAAAACTTATGTTTTGTGTTTGGAAATAGAATAAATGAAAGGTAATAATTTTTAGACAACTATATCCTTTGCGACGATGAAAAAAAACTACGATTAAGTGTTTCAAATGTGCAGGTGATAATGGTATGCAAATAGTCACAATGTACGTGGTGGTATAGTGACACGGACGATAGAATAGTGGGGTGGTGAAGTGATGGTAGTGATGGTGGTATTAAGGTCTAACTAGTGGTACCGTTGATGACAATAATGACAATCGTGGCATTAGTGTCGGTGGTGATGATGGGGTGGCATCAATGGTGGTTGTAGCCCCATGGCATTGGTGACAGCCAATAATGAGAGTGGTGGTGGTTGGGCAATCTAAATATGGTATCAATGGAAAGTGGTGGTAGTGGTTCAGGGTGTTACGAGTGGTAATGTTGTTGACGTAAGTGATTGTGACAACAATAGAGACGATGGAGTCGGTAGTAGGGGTCGTGTGACCTCGCTGATGTTTGTGGTATGGTATCAACGACAGTAACAGTGGGGTGATCTAGTAGTTGTATGATGGTAGTGGTTGTGGTGGTATCCTAAGGTCACTTTTGGCAAGAGTAGTCATGGCGGTGGCGGTAGTGGTGATAGTTATGTTGATCCCGACGGTGTTGACAGTGGCACTAGTGATAATTGTAGTGACAATGATGGTGGTGGCATCGTTGATGCTAGTGGTGGTAGTGGTGGTGATGGCAGTGGTAGCAATGATGGTGATGTATTGACAATAATGTGGTCGTGGCTGAGATGTAACACACTAGTGACACCTGTGTTGACTTTGGTGGTGGTCGTGTTAGGTCATGTGGTGACGGTAGTAGTGTGGCAGTTGTGGTGGGTGTAGCGGTCCAGTGGTGGTGACAGTGATGATAATATTAGTGATGACAATGGTAACGGTGGTGGTGGTGATGGTGGAAGCATTAAAAGTGGTGTGGCTGCAGCTACAATGAAGACAGTACTAGTGGGTTCATGAGTTGTAAAGGTTCAAGAAAGAGTAATAGGGTAAATAATGTTTTTAGTTAAAGTAAATCCAAATCCCATAAAATCCGATTATTTTTCATCGAATTTTAAATTATCGAAACAAATCCAGTTAAGTTTTATGAAATTCAATTCTAATTCCCTTTTATGTTGTTCCAACAACTGAATCTGAGTTCTAGAAATAATTATTTTCGAAGTTCCAAACACACTATTAGTCTAATATGCCCAAAATAGGCTCGAAAGAAGCCCAAAGCCTGTGGTAGGATGTTAGTCGAGCTTGGGCCTTCTTAATTGGGCTCAACAATTTTGGTTTGGTCGAACTTGGACAACTCCAAGCCTAAGTAGCAGTCTTTAACGTCATTTATAGTATGTTTTACTCATTCACTAGTACAGAACCAAACTTATAAAAATGAATGAAGTAACAAATATTTGTCTATTAGAAACTTGAGCAATAGACTACTTATTTATTTCTTTTTCTTTTCTTATCTTTTTGTTTTGACTATGTAAAGAATTTATTACATGTTTCTTCAGGGTGTTGCTAACGAAGTTTGAAACATTATGAAGAAAAGTTGCAAACATACATATATGAAAATGGTATTTGAAATTGATTTTAGGATCGTCAAACTATGAAAGAACAAGACTTGCAAACATAGATTGTTTAAAATCTGTATTCTGTCTCTTTACAGTGTAAGGTTTACACCATTATATAAGGATACATCACATGTTTGAATTTACAGATATGGCTAAGGTTCAGGCTACATATTTGAATTTACAGATATGGCTAAGGTTAAGGCTGAGGTTGAATTCAAAGATGGAGGCTTTGTTATCTTCTTCTCACGTGCTCCAATATCCCCCCGCAAGCTCAACGTAGAAAATACGTTGAGCTTGGACCGCAAGAGCTGAAATCGAGAGGATGAAAGTGGTTTAGTGAATATGTCAGCGGGTTGATCAATGCTGGAGATAAAGCGAACATCTAAAGCCTTTTTCGCCACACGCTCGCGGACAAAATGATAATCGATTTCAATGTGTTTGGTCCGGGCATGGAAGATTGGATTGAGAGTTAAGTAGACGGAACCAATATTGTCACACCTGAGCACGGGTGGTTGAGGCGGGGAACGGCCTAATTCAAACAAAAGGGTCTTGATCCAGTCTAGTTCAGCAGTCACAGTGGCAATAGCCTTATACTCAGCCTCAGTGGTGGACCTAGCAACGATCGGTTGTTTTCAGGAGCTCCACGAGATTAAATTAGGTCCAAGGAACACACAGAAACCACTAGTGGAGCGACGGTCATCCGGAAAACCAGCCCAATCGGCATCTGAAAATGCAGAAATAGACATTATAGGTGCTTTTCGCAACAAGAGGCCGTAATGGAGGGTCTCTTTGAGATAGCGCAAGATACGTTTGACTGCAGACCAATGATTAGATGTGGGTGCATGCATAAATTGAGCCACCTTGTTCACGGCAAAAGAGATGTCAGGGCGTGTAAATGATAGGTATTGAAGTGCCCCAACAATGCTCCAATATTCAAATGGAGATGAATGAGGTTCACCAGAGTGACGCGAGAGTTAAGTGCTCGTAGACATAGGGGTGTGAACTGGTTTTGCATCCGATAGATTCGTGCGGATAAGCAGGTCAATGATGTACTTGCGCTGAAGAAGAATGAGGCCAGATGGAGTCTGAACAGCTTCAACTCCCAAGAAAAAATTCAAAGGGCCCAAATCTTTCAACGAAAATGCACAGTTCAAATAAAAAACAAGTTTGTTGATGGCAACGTCCAAATTGCCGGTAATGACAATATCATCAACATAGATTAAAATACAGAGAAATGTAGAACCATGCCGAAGAATAAAAAGGGAAGAGTCAGATTGACAGACTTGAAAACCCAATTCAAGCAGCCGCTGAGATAGACGAAAATACCATGCCCGCGGAGCCTGTTTAAGACCATAGAGTGCCTTCTGCAATTTGCAAACAAATGACGGATAATGCGGGTGTTGAAAACCCGATGGTTGAACCATGTAGACGTCTTCTGTAAGAAAACCATTTATAAATGCATTATTGACGTCGATCTGTCGAAGAGGCCAGCCACACGAAACAGCAAGAGATAGTACGACACGCACGGTGGTAGGTTTGACGACAGGACTAAATGTCTCGCCGTAATCAATGCCTTTTTGTTGCTTGTAACCTTTCGCAACAAGACGAGCCTTGTACGGCTCGATGGAGCCATAAGCGTATTGATTGAGACAAAAGAGCCATTTACAACCAGTTATATTTGCAGTAGACGGTGGGGGAACCAACGTCCATGGGTGATTCCGCATGAGAACGGTGTACTCTTCTTCCATAGCTTGACGCCAAAGGGGATGCTTAGAGGCTTGAGAATAGTTGATGGGTTCAAGTTCAGACAAAAAGGCAACAATAGGGTATTTGGATGCAGTGTAGGCTTTTGGTTTGGGTGTACCGTCTCGGGAATGAGTGACCATGGGGTGTGTGGAGGTAGTAGTAGTAGAGCATGTGTGGGCTAGTGGTTTGGTGCAGGCAGAGTCATGTGTCATGGGTGGGGAGTCATGAGTTGCTGTGGGAGGAGAGTGTACAGTGGAGGGAGGTACTGATGTTTGGATAGAATTTGTTGGAGGAGGAAATGAAATAGGCGTGGAGGTAGTTAAGATAGGTGGATTAGAAATCTGTGGGGATGAGGTAAGATTGGAGTTAGATGATATTGTATGTGGAGGATTTGAAGGGATTGAATTTGTTGAATGGAGAGATTTGTGGAGATTTGGTGGAGACTGAAGTGGGTCAGATAAGGGAGGATTTTTTTTATTTGGTAGAAAGAGGAAATAATATTACTCAAGAAGAAGAAAGAACATCTATGTTCCCATCTTCTTCCAGATTGACCAAAAGACTGGAAGAAGTTGGAACAAAATCAAAAAACTTGAGAAAGTAAGACTTGGCTGCAAGATTATGGGCAGCACAATTGACATTCCTGGGGATAGATACAGCATCCCAACATACAAAGTAATTAAGGTAGTTTCTAGCTTCAAAAATAGCTGATCTAATAAGCCAATTTGAATTGAGAGACCCATCCCGAATCATATTTATAATGCCTTCAGCGTCACCTTCAATTATCACAAATTGCTTCTTATGGATTACTGCCATACGAATAGCAAGTAGAGCCGCCAAGGCCTCAGCTTCTTCAGGGTTACCAGTTTCAATCTCCTCAGTTTGACCAAATTCAATGATATTGTCGGAGTTCCTGCATATCATGGCGATGCACGCTTTTGCACCGCGAACAGTTGCATCGAAATTTATCTTGGACCACCCCCCCAGGGGGAGGAGCACTTTTCACTGCAAGCGCGAGGTTCCCTCGCGTACTACCAATTGTAGTCAAGTACAACGGGGTCATCTGATTAATGTGGGTCGAAACTTTGGTGGGATCGAATGGGATTCCTTAATGGATCAGTTTATTCCGATGGAACCAGACGAAGTCAAGTAAAAAACCTGAAAATACATTGTAGCGAAGCTGGTCTTCAGGTGGAAAGAGTGGGGGTTTGATCATGAAGTTCAACCATGATAACGTATTGTCCAGATTCGCAGGAGGACGGTACCCAAACTCAAAAGAAATCCAGATGATTCTTGTCACATTGCACTCCAAAAATAAATGGGTAGTTGTTTCAAGGTGCGAATCGCAGAAAGGGCACAATGCATTGCTGTCCGGGAAATGGTGAATGAAGGTTGTCGCAGGGGGAGAATATTCCAAGCTATACGCCAAATGAGGATTTTGTGGCGTTCTCTAAGTTTTGCTTTCCACAACTTTTTCCAGAAAAGATTATTGTTGACAGGACTAAGATTGAATCTGCAACTGTTGGCTGAAATATAGGCTGATTTAGTAGTGAAGAGGCCATTTGGTGAAGGGGTCCAAGCTAAAAAGTCTTGGGACTGAAAGGTAGGAATTTTGATATTCCTAATGGCTTCTACAGTGGGAGGGTCAAAAAGAGATCTAAGTTTTTTAACATTCCATACTCGAGAATTTGGAATAAAAAAACCAACTACCACATTTATCCTCGGATCCTGCACTTGTGAGGTAGCTGGAGAGTAACCATCTTCAAATGGAATCCATCGGTCCTTCCATATGTTGGTTGATTTTCCGTCACCAATGAACATTCCCGCGCCTTTGTCGATAATTCTTTGCACTTTGCAAAGGCCTTTCCAAAACCAAGAGGCTGATTTTTTTTGGTTGATGGTCCAGGAATGAGGTTCCCTTTAGGTACTTTGATCTCAAAATGCTTGCCCACAAAGAATCTGGGTTGGACCACAGTAACCATCCCAGTTTAGCCAAGAGAGCCATATTGAAATCGTTCATCCTTTTGAAGCCGAGCCCCCCCACAGATTTGGGAGTACAAATGGAATCCCATGCTTTTGGAAAGAAATGGGGGTTCCCGTCTTCCTTAAAGCCCCACAAAAAAAAAACGAATTTTCCTGTCCAGTTTGTTCAATAAAACCTTCGGCAAAAGGAAGGTTGACATAGAGTACATAGGGATTGCCATTAAGGATGCCTTGATTAAAGTACCTCTACCAGCTTGAGAAAGAACACTCCTTTTCCAACTTGCAAGTCTTCTGTCGACCCTTTCCATAATCCCAGCAAAGGCTTTACATTTTGGTTGATTAGTGAACATCGGAAGACCCAAATATCTCGATTCCTTTGCCGCAATTTTATAGTTCAATGTTTGGCAAATGTCCCTTTTTGCTCCTCTATCTGCGTTGTTGCTGAAATGAATCTGGGATTTCGATTTGTTGACGCATTGCCCCGACCAACTATTAAAAGTATCAAGACAAATATTAACATTATCAGCTTCTGTTTGGTTTGCCCTGCAAAAAGTAATGAGATCATCAGTAAAAATGAGGTGTGTGATGGAGGGGCTACCCCTGCTAGGCTTGATTCCATGCACTTTTCCTTTCATTTCTTTCCGGAGAATCAGCCAAGTGAGAGCTTCCGAAGCAATGATGAAAAGATAAGGCGATAGTGGGTCGCCTTGGTGGATTTTGCGCTGAGGTTTAATGAATCCATAAGGGACGCCATTGAGGAGTATGGAGAAGCTGGAAGTAGTTATGTAATTTGAGATCCAATTGAGACAGAGTTGAGGGAAACCCAGATTGTGGGGGACTGATAGAAAGAAAAACGACTCGAGCTTGTACTAAGCTTTCTCCATATCTATCTTGATAGCCATTAGACCTGCACCTTTCTTCCTGCGCATTGTATGCCAGATTTCTTGAACGACGATGTTGTTGTCATTTATTAATCTGCCGGGAACAAAAGGCCGCTTGCATTGGTGAAATAATCTTAACTAGCCTAGGTTTCAGCTTGTTTGCAAGGATCTTTGATATCACTTTGTAGACAACATTGCAGAGACTAATCGGTCTGAAGTGGTCGGCTTTGGTAGGGGAGTCAATCTTGGATATTAATGCTAGATTGGTATGATTCAGCTCATGCAAGAGTGATCCATTTGTAAAGAAAGATTGAACTGCATCACATACCTCATTTTCCACAATATTCCAGTAAGACTTGTAGAAAAGAGAAGGCATCCCATTTGGTCCAGGAGCTCTAAGCTCATCAAAGTGCTTAAGGGTTGTGGTAATCTCAGAAACAGAGGGGATAGCACATAGCATGGCAATGTCTTCATCAGATAGGATAGGGTGAAAAAGGCCCTCAAGATCAGATGGAAAGGTTGGGTTGGTGGTTTTGAATATATTGGCAAAATGATCCTCCAAGCAGGTTCCAATTTCTTCCCGGCTAGATTTCCATATTCCTTCCGAGTCTTTTAGAAATTCAATCGCATTTTTTTGACTTCTAATGATTGTGCTGAGATGAAAAAAATCTGGTATTCAAATCCCCTTCCTTAAGCCATGAAATTCGAGATTTCTGTTTCCACGTGATTTCTTCTCTGAAATATTGTTCTTCAAGATGTGCTTTGATATTCTTTTCGAGCTCCACATTTCTTGCTGTCGGCTCTTGACGTTGGACATAATCCAGAGTGTCCGTAAGAGTCTTAATCTTGGTCTGGATGTTACCAAAGTCACTACAAGAAAATAGGCTTTTAGCGACGGGGAAATCCGTCGATAAAAACCAATATCCGTCGCTAAAAGAATTAGCGACGGATTCACCGTCGCTAAAAATCCCTCGTATAAAACCCCGTCACTAATAGTTTAGTGACGGAATTTTTAAATCCGTCGCTAAATATGTGATTTTTACCGACGGATTTATTTTTCATTAGCGACGGATATTCCGTCGCTAATTATATTTTTAGAATTTTAATTTATTTTCTTTTTTGTCCAATTAGCGACGGATTAAATATTTAGCGACGGAATATTCCGTCGCTAAAAAACTTATTTAGCGACGGAATATTCCGTCGCTAAATATTTAATTGAAAGGAATACTTTAGTGACGGAATAAATCCGTCGCCAAAAGTCAATTTTTTTTTTGAATTTTTTTTTTTATTTTTCAATTACCTAAACCTGTACAGAAATACAATTCTCAACAACGCGCAATAAGCGAAATACAGAAATAAATATATATAATCAATTATAAAAAATATTTATTATAAAAGAAATTCATACATGTACAAGCCGGGAACCGGAAATAGCCGGTTAGGAGAGGGGAGAAGAGTACAACCCGGGCGCGGGGGGGGGGGGGGGGGGAAGCTAGGAACGGGCACGGGAAGGGGCTCATCAGGGGTTCCCGAGTCCCGGATCTGGATCCTGCTGAACCGGGGCCGGGGCGGCTGGTCCAGCAGTGCCCTGCTCCCTCATCATCCGGCACACCACTGTAGCAATGCGCTGGATCTCCTCGTCGTCCAACTGAGGCCGAGGAGCCGGTGTCTGTGGAGGGGCAGCAGGGGGTGAGGACGCTCCTATCACGGCACGAGGAGTCGTGCTAGGCAGGCCGCGTATGCGGCCTTTCGGCCGATTCACGACCTCCGGCGTATCCAGCCATCGCTTCAACCCCCCAGTACTCGCAGCCGTACTAGTGGACGCTGATGGCTGTCCGGACTGCTGCTCGGACCCCCTTAGCTGTTCATACGAGGCCTGCAAAAATAGTGGTTTAACGATATGTTAGGGCATTAATTAACGAAACAGACATTGAGGATAGAAAGAAAAAACATTAACTTAAATAAATTGACTCACATCGATCCGCCGGGCAATATCTGAAATATAGTCGCCCGCCTGGTGCGTCTCGTCCTTGTCCTTCTTCCGCACGTGCGTCTGAGTATAGGTCAGAGCTATGACCTCATCCTCCTCTAGATCCGGGTGCTCGACCGCGTTCATGTGTCGGACGATGTCGTGTGGCACCGACCCCCCGTGTGCGTCGGATCTCTGTTCTGTCTGTTCTCAGCCCCGCTCTTACTCTTGGCGTCCCAACCTGGATCCGCAGCCCACCGATCTATCATCTCCCCCCATACACGGTGAGATATCCAATGTGGGGGATATTTCGTCATGTCCGTCATCGGGGCACCCGCGGGCAGCGCCTTCTTCGCCCGGTCCCGTGCATCGTGGAGCCATCGGCGGTAATTCTTGCCGATGTAGGCAAAGAAAGCCTGCTGCCCCAGTCCTTGCTGCTCAGGCGTATCAAACGTGAACCCCTCCTGTAATGCATTCAATAACACAAATTAACAACATAAAACAAACTGTAATTTAACATTTACTAACGCTGAAAAAAATACTTCACCGTACCAGCCACTCCTCCCATAGGGCCTCCCTCGCAGCGGCATCCCAGTCCTTCCAGTACAGGCGTGGCTCGAAGAATCGGCCCTTCACAAGAACGCCGATCTTCGTCCTCGCCATATTCTCCAGGATCCTGCCAAAGAAGTAATTAAATTAATTAATACAGTTCAAATATAAATTAACACCCAAAAATTTTAAACATAAGGCATGAGGTGATATTTTTAGTACTTACAGGCCCTCCTGCGTGAGCGTAACTCTCTGTTTACGCTGGGGGTCGATGCGTACCCCGCGTGTCGGACCACGGCCTCGTCGAGATCCTACAAAACACAGACATTAATACAGTTCAAATATAAGGCTAGCGAAAATGTACGAAACACCGTTATCAACTATACCTGAGGTAGAACCCACGGAAGATGGAGACGGCTGGGGCGACGGCTGGCTGGGGCGACGGCGATGGCTGGGGCTGGGGCGACGGTGACGGCGACAGCTGGGGCTGGGCCCCCGATGGCTGTCCGCGATCACTCTGTGCCTCGTCATCAGTAGGCAATGACGAGGTGGGACTAACCGGGGAGGAAGCAGCTCGGCGTCCAGCCCGGCCACGAATAGCCCGTATCCTATCCATATCTGACTTCATATAGATTATATACAAAGACATTAACACGTGAAAAACAATAATTTAGGCATAAATCATCATCGGCACTATATATATATATATATGAACGGATGTGCAAAAACACATCAATAAACACCAAGTTCTAAAATGTTACTACATTTTTCCCGTGATGTTACAACATTACAAGTCAATCATTTTCAGTTTGCGAATCATCTTCATCACTATCCTCGTCGCCCTCTTCTTCGTGGGACTCGTCGTCCTCTTCATCTTCTAATTCATCCTCTTCATCAGTAGACTCGGTCACATCATCTCCAACACTTTCAACATCTTCCGCGTCATCATCTACGACTTCTTCTCCCACAAGAAGTGTTGTTGGAAGAGGAAGATCGTCCTCCTCGTTGTTGACCTCAACAGGGAACAAGACACGTGGTTGGTCGGCTTGAAAGGAGTCTAGCTCACTGTCATATGTCACGGGCAATTTCTTGGACTTGATAGTTGTATACCAATGAGATTTGGGATTGGCGACGTCCTCCGCGTAAAAGACTTGTACAGCTTGACTAGCAAACACAAAGGGCTCGTCTGATGCAAGTCTTGACTTGACATTGACATCTACAATCCCTTGAGAGCTAACACGGATTCCTCTGCTGCATGTGACATCGAACCACGTACACTTGAACATTACCAGGCGGTTTTGGGAACCCAGATATGTTAGCTCAACAATCTCATCTAGCTCTCCGTAAAAATCCATGCAATTCTCGGCATAACAGTCGCCGTTGACCAAGACTCCACTGTTTTGGGTTTGTTTTGTTCGGTCATCATCTTTTACGTTAAACCTAAACCCGTTGATGATATAGCCTCCGTAACAGGATGTTTGTTTGTTAGGGCCTTCGGCTAGTAATTTCAAGCAGGAGGCCACTGGTCTATCCATTGACTGAACCTATTGTAGATGACGGTAAAAATTAAGGATAAATCAGTATACTAATTGGCCACAGAACTGTATATAACACATAATATAATTTCGTTAAATAATCTTACACGGATTTTGAACCACTGTACAAATTGTGATTTCCGGTGAGATTCAAGTCCAGCGGGATCAGTGATTAAAGATTCCGCATCGAACTCACTGCAAACCAATATGCATTTAACTCGCTTAACACACACTTTCAATTATGTACAGCAATGTAAGTGAATTAAGACTTTAACTTACTCAACGAATGCCGAAACTTCATCGCAATTTAGAAGGGCATATATTGTTGCAGCACTGTACTCTTCATCTGTTAGCCATCGAGTATACGTTCGGCCGAACGGACTACCTGACTGCTTGAATATTGACAATTGCCCTTCCAAATTTGTGCTTGCTCCGGGATCATTTCGGCCTAGTTGATTTAACCTTGTACCAACATCCGAACCGAAATATTGACTACAAAAGTTTACAAGTTCTTCCATTACGTAAGCCTCCGCAATTGAGCCCTCAACCCGAGCCTTATTACGGACTTTTTTCTTTAAATGGAACATGAACCTAGAAGTTTAGGGAATCGAGTTAGGTGGAATATCAATGATAACAGATGTCGCATTAAGTGTAAACGAACAACTGTAACAATTTAAGGATTACCTCTCGAAGGGATACATCCACCGATATTGCACGGGTCCACCCATCTTAGCTTCATATGCCAAGTGAACAGGCAGATGCTCCATTGAATCAAAGAACGAAGGTGGGAAGATTTTCTCCAGCTTGCAAATCGTCACCACAATGTTCTTCTCAAGCACTTCCATGTTACTCACCCGGATCGTAGAAGAGCATATATCTCGAAAGAAATGAGATAATTCAGTCAAAGTCTCGCAAACAACCCGTGGCAACAGTCCCCGGAAGGCAATAGGAATGAATCTCTCCATGAATACGTGGCAGTCGTGACTCTTCATCCCTTGGAACTTGCATTCCGATACATTGCAACAACGAGATATGTTGGACGCAAACCCATCCGGAAGCTTCAAATTCTTAACCCACTGACAGACCTTCTCCACTTGTTTCTTGTCTAGACAGTAAGGTGCTTTCGGAAGTATGGTCCTCCCACTGACTGTCCGAGGATGCAATTCACGGCGTACACCCAACTGTTGTAGATCCCTTCTCGCTTTAAGGTGATCTTTCGATTTGCCCTTGAAATTCATCACTGTGTTGAACACATTATCAAAAACGTTCTTCTCAATATGCATCACATCCATGTTGTTTCGGATAACGAGCGTCCTCCAGTAGGCTAACTCCCAGAAGATACAAAATTTTCTCCAGTTGTGCTCTTTCCCGAACCCTGCAATCTTCTGATCCGGCACACCCTTACCGTGTGGTATGTCAGTATCAAGTGCCTCCAGGTGTGAGAGTACTTCTTCACCAGATGGGTAGTCCAGCGTGACAACCTCACGCTCGATTGTCCCGTCAAATTTATCCTTCTGCCTACGAAACTGATGGCCCGGTGGCAAAAGCTTACGGTGACATCCGAACCACGAGGCCTTTCCGCCGTGCTTTAACGTATGACCGGGGTTCACGCCCATACAAGCAGGGCATGCTAGCTTCCCATGTGTGCTCCAGCCACACGTCATTCCCAATGCGGGGAAATCATGTATAGTCCACATCAAAGCAGCCCTCATCTGAAAATTTTGTTTAAGGGATGCATCATATGTTTCGACTCCATGATTCCATAATTGTTTTAACTCATCAATCAACGGCCTTAAATACACATCTATGTCCTTACCGGGACTCTTCGGCCCCGGAATAAGCAACGACAAGAACATATACGGCTTCTTCATGCACATGCCTGGTGGAAGGTTGTAAGGGACAATAATAACAGGCCAACAGGAGTAAGGCGTGGTAGACTGACCGAAAGGGTTGAACCCATCGGTTGCCAGACCAAGTCTAACATTCCGAACTTCCTGAGCAAAAACTGGATGCCTGCGGTCAAACTCCTTCCACGCCTCTCCATCAGCTGGGTGTGTCAGCACATCGGCATCGTTGCTGCGAGTCTCACGGTGAGCCCTCATATGTTCAGCCGTACTGGAGGAGTAGTACATTCTCTGAAGCCGTGGTGTGACCGGGAAATATCGCAATATCTTCCATGCAATGTTTTTCTTCTTCCCTTTGTCCGGTTTGTACCTCGAATGATCACACACTGGACATAATGACAAATCCTTATTCTCTTTCCAGAATAATACACAATCGTTATTGCACGCATCTATCCGGTCGTAGCTCAACCCAAGTTTCCTCATCATCTTCTTCGCGTCATAGTACGACGGCGGTAGCTTTCTCACTCAGCCCGTGGTCTGATTTCAACTGTAATAACCTACTAACCGCAGACAGCCGTGTGTGTTTCGGAGCTCCATCCCACAGCGGCTCTTCCGCAGCTCTCAACAACTCATAAAACTGATGAGCCCCCTCGTTCGGCGGTTGTGGCCTGTCGTTACCCCAGTCAACATTAGCATGCCCAGCATCCATAATCATATCTCGGAAATCATATCGTGCCTCCTCCCTAACTTCAGTTTGACTAGCCAGGTTGGACGACAATACTATCGTTTCCCCGTGCTGCGTCCACCTTGTGTATCCACCCATAAAACCGTACCGACGAAGATGCCATTTTACTTCAATTCTTTTTCTCCAGTGCAACAACTCACATCTACCGCACGGGCACCTTATCTTATCAAGGTCAACATGTGCAGGATGCGCATAAGCGAAGTCGAGAAATTCGTCAACGCGACACTCAAAATCTTCAGCATTCTTCCTTTTCATCCAACTTCGATCGACTGACATGACGACTGAATTATCGTACTGTATACCACCTTCAATAATGACCAGTGATTAGGCATTGCCGATGTAAATATCAATGCATGAATGTTACAACATGTCTACATATTTCCCCTCCACTCTTGAACAGGTAGTGGTCCTATCCCATTCAGAAAAGCACATGTTTATAAAACAGTGAATAACTCATGCTTAGTCCGATGTCTGTGGAAAATTCGGCAGCACCTCCCCGCATTTCTCCAAGTACACCACATCGATTAGGTGTTCTAACATTCATCTAACCTTGCTCAGGAAGGTTTGACGGATGTTAGAACACCAGATCTGTATGCACCCGGAGAAACACACGAGAACGTGTACCAAATATCCACGACATAGAACATAAAGCATGAGTCAAAATACTGTTTTATAAACAATTAGCTTTTCCAAACTGTCCAAACTGGACATCCAAAGGCTCATTACAAGGCATTACTTTGTAATGAGTACCTTTGAACGGGAACTAAGGGTTTCTATGCATGCATGTGTTCAGAAATTGATAAGATATGCAAGAATCTTTCCGAAATATCAAAACTGCAGAATGATCGTTGCATATGTTATCAATTCCACATTAAATAGAACTCGTTGGCAACGAGTTGAACCATCTCGTTGCCAATGGACTTCTCAAAACAACAATTAATATAAAGAAGGCAGGGTTTGTAAACAACGAGTAATTGAACCATCTCTGGGCAACATGGAGTAATTATGGGATGTACAAGGGCTAATTAGGGCTAACTGGGTTATTAGGGAACAAGACACGATTATTAATTATAGCTGATTAGAGTTGATTAGGACTAATTAGGGTTATTTAGTCCTAATTAGGGTTTAATTGTGCCGAGTAGTGATGATTAGTCCTAATTAGGGCTAATTGGGTTATGTTAGGGCTAATTAATGTTAATGAGGGATAGTTTCGGATGATTATAGCTGACTAGGGTT
Source organism: Escallonia rubra (assembly GCA_033065855.1). Lineage (NCBI taxonomy): Eukaryota > Viridiplantae > Streptophyta > Magnoliopsida > Escalloniales > Escalloniaceae > Escallonia > Escallonia rubra. Next base: position 51,058 of record JAVXUO010001692.1, read on the forward strand.
GATTAGGACTAATTAGGTTTATTTAGTCCTAATTAGGGTTTAATTGTGCCGAGTAGTGATGATTAGTCCTAATTAGGGCTAATTAGGCTTAATTGGGTTATGTTAGGGCTAATTAATGTTAATGAGGGATAGTTTCGGATGATTATAGCTGACTAGGGTTGATTAGGACTAATTAGAGTTATGTAGTCCTAATTAGGGTTTAATTGTGCCGAGTAGTGCTGATTAGTCCTAATTAGGGCTAATTAGGCTTAATTGGGTTATGTTAGGGCTAATTAATGTTAATGAGGGCTAGTTTCGGATAATTATAGCTAATTAGGGTTGATTATGACTAATTAGGGTTTAATTGTGCCGAGTAGTGATGATTAGTCCTAATTAGGGCTAATTAGGCTTAATTGGGTTATGTTAGAGCTAATTAATGTTAATGAGGGCTAGTTTCGAATAATTATAGCTAATTAGGGTTGATTAGGACTAATTAGGGTTATTTAGTCCTAATTAGGGTTTTGATGGTGCCGAGTAGTGTTGATTAGTCCTAACTAGCGCTAATTAGGCGTAATTGGGTTATGTTAGTGCAAATTATGACTAATTAGGCTAACTACAATCAATATGCGCATAATTGGGTTCATTTGGGCTAATTTGAGGTAATTACAGCTAATTTGAATTTCATCAGGTTCTTAGGGTTAATTAAAACTAATTAGGCTCGTTAGAGCTAATTAGGGTTAATTGATTTACTAAAATATTGTTAATCAGGACTAATTAGGGCTAATTATAGCCAGCGCTGGAGCCACGATTAGATTCCAGGGGGTGCATGCTAAAAATGTCGCATTAACCTAACTAACCTAAATTTAATGCACATTCAACAATCTCAATTCCGACACCCATATAGGGTGTTGATATGGTGTCCCGATACGTGTCTGACACCTCCGGACACGTGTCCGACACATACCGACACGTGTCCGACACATACCGACACGTGTCCGACACATACCGACACGTGTCCGACGCCTTTGGACACGTGTCCGACGCCTCCGGACATGTGTCCGACGCCCACCGACACGCACCTCCAGACACATCGGCATACGTGAATTTGTTTTTTAAATGTCAGACACCGTCGATCAGACGTGGTGTCCATGCTTCGCTAACTAACAGGTATCTCAATCCAATTGGGTCCATCCTCCGTCAACAACCTCAATTCTCAATTCTCCAATGCTCAATGCAATAAATATTAACAAAAATCACACTTTCAATCCAATTGGGTCCCGTCCTCCGTCAATAATCTCAATATCTCAAATGCTCAATGCACAATTAACAATCTAAAATCATCAATTA